>PVKU01005108.1:0-130305 GCA_004027475.1 Anoura caudifer | reverse complement strand
AGAGAGAGAGAGAGAGAGAGAGAGAGAGAGAGAGAGAGAGAGAGAGAGAGATGGATGAAAATGGCAATGAATAAGTACCTATCAGTAATAGCCTTAAACGTAAATGGGTTAAATGCTTGAATCAAAAGGCATAGAATAGCTGAATGGATAAGAAAGCATGACCCACACATATGCTGCCTACAGGAGACCCACCTCAGGACAAAAGACCTACACAGACTCAAAGTGAAGGGCTGGAAACAAATTTTCCAAGCAAACAAACAGGGGGGAAAAAGCCGGGGTAGCAATACTCATATCAGACAAAATACACTTCAAAAGAAGAGCCATAAAGAGAGACCCAGAAGGTCACTTCATAATACTCGAGGGAAGAACCCACCAAGAAGACACAAACATTGTAAATATATATGCACCCAACATAGGAGCACCTAAATACATAAAGAAAATCTTAGAGAACTTCAAGAAAGATATTGACAGCCACACAATTATAGTAGGGGATTTTAACACCCCACTGTCAAACATGGACAGATCTTCCAAACAAAATATTAACAAAGATATTGTGGCATTGAACAACACTCTAGATGAAATGGACTTAACAGATATATACAGAGAGCCTTTCATCCCAAAGAAACTAGATACACATTTTTTTTCAAATGCACATGGAACATTTTCGTAGATAGAGCACATGATAGGACACAAAACAAACCTCAACAAATTCAAGAAAATTGAAATCATACCACGCATTTTCTCCAACCAAAAGGAACTGAAACTAGAAATCAACCCCAAGGGGAAAATCCCAAAACACTCAAAATCATGGAGATTGAATAGCATGTTATTAAACAATGAATGGGTCAAGAATGAAATTAAGGAGGAAATCAAAAAGTTTCTGGAAACAAACGAAAATGAACTCACAATGACCCAAACCTTATGGGACACAGCAAAGGCAGTCCTCAGAGGGAAGTTCATAGTGATACACACCTATCTAAAAAAGACAGAAACATTTCAAACAAACAACTTGACCCTACACCTACAAGAACTTGAGGAACAACAATAAAGACAGCCCAGAGCAAGAAGAAGGAAGGGAAATAACCAAATCACAGCAGAGTTAAATGACATAGAAAATAAATGCACAATTCTAAGGATCAGTGAATCCAGGAACTGGTTCCTTGAAAAGATAAACAAAATCAACAAGCCTTTAAGCAGGTTCATCAAGAAAAAAAGAGAGAGGACCCGAAAAATCACAATCAGAAATGAAAGAGGAGAGATTACAACTGACACCACAGAAATACAATGGATTGTAAGAAATTACTATGAAGAACTGTACACCAAGGAATTTGAAAACCTAGGTGAAATGGACAAATTTCAAGAAAATATAATCCTCCAAAAGTCAATGAAGAAGGAGCAGAAAGCGTCAACAGACCAATAACAGCAGATAAAGTTGAAGCAGTAATCGAAACACTCCCAACACACAAAAGCCCTGGACCAGATGGCTTCACAGGAGAATTTTACAAAGCATTTAAGGAAGAGCTAACCCCTATCCTTCACAGACTATTTGAAAAAATTCAAAATGATGGAAGACTCCCAAACTCTTTTTATGAAGCCAGCATCATCTTAATCCCAAAACCAGAAAAAGACATAACAAAGAAAGAAAACTTCAGGCCAATATTGCTGATGAACATAGACAATAAAATCCTCAACAAAATATTGACACTCTGCATCCAACAACACATTAAAAAAATCATACTCCATGATCAAGTGAGATTCATCCCAGGCATGGAAGGATGGTACAATATTTGCAAATCAATAAATGTAATACATCACATAAACAAAAGCAAAGACAAAAAATCACATGATCATATCAAAAGATACAGAAAAAGCATTTGATAAGTTATAGCATCCATTTATGATAAAAAACACTCAGCAAAGTGGGAATAGAGGAAGCATTCCTCAAAATAATAAAGGCCATATATGAGAGACCTACAGTCAACATCATACTCAATGGGCAAAAACTAAAATCTTTTCTACTAAGATTAGGAACAAGACAAGGGTGTCCACTTTCACCACTTCTATTCAATTTAGTATTGGAAGTCTTAGCCACAGCTATTAGATAAGAAAAGGAAATACAAGTCATCCAAATTGGAAAGGAGGAAACAAAACTATCATTGTTTGCAGATGATATGACAGTGTACATAGAAAATCCTATAGACCTGGCCAAAAAGCTGCTCAACCTAATAAATGAATTTGGCCAAACACCCAAATACAAAGTCAATATCCAGAAATCAAAGGCATTTTTGTATAACAACAATGAAACAGCAGAAGCAGAAATCAAGAAAAAAAATCACATTCGATATAGCAAAAAGAAAAATAAAATACCTAGGAGTAAACCTAACCAAGGAGGTAAAAGACCTGTATGCATAAAACTACACAACACTGAAGAAAGAAATCAAGGAAGACAAAAACAAATGGAAACATATACCATGTTCATAGATCGGAAGAATTAACATCATCAAAGTGTCCATACTACCCAAAGCAATTTACAGATTCAATGCAATACCTATTAAAGTACCAATGTCATATTTCACAGACATAGAACAAACACTTCAAAAATTTATATGGATCCATAAACGACCCCGAATAGCTGCAGCAATTTTGAGAAATAAGAGCAAAGTAGAAGGGATCACAACATCTATCACCAAACTGTATCACAAGGCTACTCTAATCAAAACAGCCTGGTACTGGCATAAAAACAGGCACATGGACCAGTGGAATAGAAAAGAGAGCCCAGAAGTAAACCCAAGTCTCTACAGTCAATTGATATTCAATAAAGGGGGCAGCAATATAAAATGGAGTAAAAATAGCCTCTTCAACAAGTGGTGTTGGGAGAACTGGACAGCTGCATGCAAAAAAATGAAACTCAAGCACCAACTTACATCATACACAAAAATAAATTCAATGTAGATAAAAGATTTAAATATAAGATGTGACACCATTGAAGTCCTAGAGGAGAACATAGGCAGGGAAATCTCAGATGTTTCACAGAGCAAAATTTTCACTGATATGTCCTCTAGAGCAAGGGACATAAAGGAAAGAATAAACAAATGGGATCTCATCAAAATAAAGAGGTTCTGCACAGCTAAAGAAAACAGTATTAAAATAAAAAGAGAACCAACTGTATGGGAAAACATATATGCCAATGATACCTCAGACAAGGGTGTAATCTCCAAAATATATAAAGAACTCACATGATTCCACTCTAAGAAGACAAGCAACCCAATTAAAAATGGGCAAAGGACTTGAACAGACACTTCTCCAAGGAGGACATACAGAGGATCCAGAGACACATGAAAAGATGCTCAGTATCGCTTGCTATTAGAGAGATGCAAATTAAAACCACAATGAGATACCACTTCACACCAGTCAGAATGGCCATCATAAACAAAGCAACAAAGAACAAGTGTTGGAGAGGTTGTGGAGAAAAGGGGAACCTAGTGCACTGTTGGTGGGATTGCAGACTGGTATAACCACTATGGAAAGTAGTATAGAATTTTCTAAGAAAACTGAAAATGGATCTACCTTTTGACCCAGCAATTCCACTGCTAGGATTATATTCCAAGAACCCTGAAACACCAATCCAAAAGAACCTGTGCACCCCAATGTTCATAGCAGCACAATTTACAATAGCCAAGTGTTGGAAGCAACCTAGGTGCCTGTCAGTAAATGAATGGATCAAGAAACTATGGTACATTTACACAATGGAATTCTATGCAGCAGAAAGAAAGAAGGAGCTCTTACCTTTTGCAACAGCATGGATGGAACTGGAAAGCATTATGTTAAGTGAAATCAGCCAGACAGTGAAAGACAAATACATATGATCTCACCTTCAACAGGAACCTAATTAACAAAACAAACAAACAAGCATAATATAAGCAAAGACACTGAAACTGAGAACAGGCTGACAGTCACCAGAGGGGAGAGGAGAGGGAATTTCAGGAGAAAAGGGGAAGGGTTTGGAGCAACAAGTATGAAAGACACATGGACAAAAAGTAGGGGAGGTAGATATGGGAGGGAGGTGGGGAGGGTTGGGTGGTGGGCTGGGATGGGAGTAAAAGACAGATAACTGTACAAGAACAACAATTAAAATAAAAAATAAAAATAAATTTAAAAAGTAAGTAATTTTAGATTGATTTACATTCTATGTATAAATTAATTCAAGGAGGTGTTTAGTTTTTAAAAAGAATAATTTTGAAATTCACTTAGAAGTAAACAAGAGCAAAATTGAAAATAAATCAAACAGACAGTGAGAGAAGTATAAGCCTCCAAGAAATCAACAATATCCAGAATGTGTGACGCTACCACAAGCAGAAAAATACAAGCTAATAAAAGACAATGACTACTTCAGTATGATCCACCCCACCAATAACATCAAACTATGAGAAAAAAAATCTTCTAAAAGTAAGGAGACATAAAATATTTACTTAATAACCTTTGAGGAGATATATGCAAAATATTTACATGTTGAACGAAGCTCCAGATCAGTTTAATAAGTGACATATCAAAACTGAAGAGATAAAATGATCCAGAATCAAATAAAGATATCTATAGATATCAAATCTTTAGAGAAAAGATTTTTAGTTTTTAGGAAAGAGAAGCCATTATAGTGGAAAGATTGGCAAATAACAAACTAAAATTAAATGAATGACATTTCATTGAGAAAATATATTTACACCTAATATGGTTACCAATACTTCATAGGGAATATGTTCAAATATATGTCAAAATCAAATGTTAAGACTTCAAGAGATATATGAGCAAAAAATATCCAAAAGTGCACCAATATACAAACATAAAACTTCTGAAAATATACCAGTCCTCACTTATAAAAGAAGGGGTGGGGAGAAAATACAGACAATGGTAATTGAACAACAATAAAATAATTTTTAAAAAAAGAAAATGCCAAATTAAATAAACAATGAAAACAAAATTTTTTAACTAAAAATGTTAATAAAAACATATAAACCTGGCAAGATTGTTGCTAAATTTATTTTCCAGTTGTTATTACTGGGTAACAAATTTTCCCCAATTTTAGGGCCTGTGAATTTGGAAAGGGCTCGCAAGAGACAGCCTGTCTCTGTACCACCATAACTGGGGTATCAGGAGAGAAAACTCAGAGGCCTGGGGGCAACAGGGGAATAAAATCATCTGAACTCTGGTTCACATATGTCTGGCACCTGGACTGAGAGACTGATCTAAGACTACCATCTATAGTACCTATTACATGTGGCCTCTCCCTGTGGTTTGGCATATGTACCATGAGATGGTAGCCTTCAGATACCCAGATTTCTGACATGTCAGCTAGTGGTGATAACCATGAATGTCCCAGAAAACAATGTGAAGCTGCCTTTCCTTACCTATCTCAGCAATAATGCAGGGTAACTTTTGCATTCTATTCTATTGTCTACAAGCCGGTCACAAACCCACCTAGATTTAAGGAGTAGGGGTTGAGAGATGGCCTCCTGACAGGAATGTCAAGGTCACATTAGAAAAATCATGTGGGATGAAGGTATACTTATTTTCATCTTTAGAAAGTACAATCTGCCACACTTAACACATGGGACATGGCTAGCAGCATTGTAAATTGTTACAGTCATTCTGGAAAGCAATGTAACCTTTCATTTTTACTCAGTCATCTGACTCCAGGAACCTCATAGTAAGGAAAGAATTTAAGAAAAGCAAACAGTTCCTATCATCAAATACCTATAATATATGTTAGAGAAAAAAAATACAGAAACTATTCAAATAACTAAAACAACTGAATGGTTAGACATTTCGGGTATACTCTCAAACAAGAAAAACAGTCTCAGACTATTAAAAAATGGAAATTATATCATGTGACATGAATGAAGTAAAAAATTAAGTACAAAATAGAAGAGAATCATCAGGAGAAACAAACCTTAAATATAGTTGATAGTGCTCTAGTACTTTGTCTTTTGATGATGAGTTAGGATAGCGACTTCTCCAAATCTCTTGGGTCAGGCTGCCCACGTGTTTCCACACATCCATGAAAGAATGAGACCTGGAGAACTACTTTTTTTTCTTTAAGTAATGGTACTGCACAAAGAGAGACCACAAAGGTAGCAGGAAACATATGAAGAGACATCCATTTCAACTACCTACTTTGCAATCAGTAAGATCTACAGGTCAATCGTCAACAAGGACACTTGAATTAATGAATTATCACCAGTGAAACTGAGGCCTAAGTGAAAATGAACCTGGAACATTTGTGTCCAGCAGTCTATCTGTATGAAAGGCCTCATACTGCTCATGTGCATCCAAAATAGTATTTCCTCTGATTATCGCCATTTCTCCAAAGTATGGGGAGCAGCTCACAGCTTGCCCAGAAAAAAACTCTCTCTAGACGCCATCTGGCCAGATTCAAAATTCAACTCAAGTCACCACTAGCTGATAACTTCAGAGTGGACTCCAGGCCAGATTTATTCCAACCTGCTTATATATCTCAGTTCTGAGTGCTGCTTAATTAGCACTATATTAGATGCTGTTTCATTATATATTATTTGCATTCTATAGCATGTACTTGGTGATTTTATTCTGGTGTGTTCTCTGGGATGTATATCTGTCCTGTCCCCACCCTCGTTGGTAAGCTCCATGTAGGTACATATTATTCCTTACATTTCTTTTATATCCCCTCTCCATACTACATGTTTCTGTGCTGAGGACATAGCAGGAATGTACTCACTGTTCTATCATTAAAATACTTGGCTTTATGTCATTGTGATCAAGTGATACATTGGCATATATCACTCTCTCAAGGATATTTTGGTTACTAATACCAAGTCCCAGTGATTCCCTAACACTACTGAGGTAAAACACTATTAGGAATAGGCAAGTTGAGGCAAAAATAAAAGAATAGACAAGTCACAGCAGAAAGATCCTAAAATGATACATCAAATATACAAAAGCCCTACCCTAGCCAGGTGGCTCATTTGGTTGGAGAGTCATCTCATGCACCAAAAGTTTGCTAATTCGATTCCCAGTCAGGCCACATACATAGGTCGTAAGTGGGTTAGATCCCCCATCAGGACATGTACAGGAGGCAGCCAATCAATGTTTCTCTCTCACATCTCCTCTCTTCTCTCTCTCTCTCCTCCTCCCAAAAAATCAATAAAAAACATATCCTCTTATATATGTACATATTCAAAAGCATTCAAAAATGCTAGGGAGAAACTTACATATTTGCTAATGAAGAAACCAGACCCATGAAAACATTAGCCAATACAGTGTGCAAAATGGTATCAAAACATCAAGGTGTAGTCAGTGTTTACCTTATACTCCCACCTCCTAACCTCATTATAGAGGGCCCTAGTGGATAGGCATAATCCTTGAAAGGTAGCATTCTATAAGGGATGCAGTTTGGGTGCTGGCATCCATTCAGAGCTTTAGAATTTGACCCTCATTTTTAGCTAAGAGTTGTGGATCTACCTTGGCTGTTTGAATCAGAATTTCATTGTGAAATATTAATTAGTAGATGAGATATTCCTGAATTATTCCTTTTTTATTTTATTATAGTAAGAACTCTTAACATGAGATCTACCCTGTTAATGAAAATTTTGCAAACAATACATTACTGTTGCCTGTAGGTACAATGTTGTACAGCCGAGCTCTAGAGTCTATTCATCTTGCTCAACTGAAATTTTATGTATATATTAGCAACATCCATTTCCCCCCTCTCCCAGCCCCTAGAAACCAATATTTCATTCTTTGATTCTATGGATTTTACTATTTAAAATACCTAATATATTGTAAGTGAAATTATGTTGTCTTTCTGTGACTAACGTATTTCACTTAGCATTATGCCCTCAAGGTTCATCCATGTTGTCACAATGCAGAAAAGGCTGAATAATTTTCCATTGTGTACACACACCACATTTCCTCTATCCAGTCACCTGCCAGACATCTCAGGTGTTTCGATGTGTTAGCTATTGTGAATAGTGAGTGTTTCAAGGAACATGGGGGCTGCTAATACTTTCTTGAAATTCTGGTTTCAATTTTGGATAAATTTCCAGAAGCAGGATTGTTGGGTCATATGGAAGTTCCATTTTTAATTTTTTGAGGAACTTCTCCATACAGTTTTTCAAGTGGCTGTAACAATTTACGTTCCCACCAACAGTGCATAAGGGTTCTAACTTCTCCACATGCTTACAACATCTGTCTTTTGGTTTTTCAAGAATAATTATCTTGACAGGTGGGAGGTGATATCTCATTTTGGTTTTGATTTGCATTTTCCTAATGATTAGTGACACTGAGGATTTTTGTATACCTATTGACAATTTATACATATTTTCTAGAAAAATGTATATTCAAATCTTTAGACTGTCCTTTAATTGAGTTATAATTTTTTGTTTTGCATTTTGTTGTTATTGAATTATAGGGATTCCTTATATATTTTGGTTATTAGCCCCTTATAAAATATACAGTTTGCAAACATTTTCCCATTCCATAAGTTGCCTCTTTACTCTGTCGTTTCCTCTGTTGTACAGAGATTATTTTTATTTTGATGTAGTCCCACTTGTTTATTTTTATTTTTGTTGTCTGTGCTTTTGGTGTCATTTCCATGAAATCACCATCAGGAGCTTTCCCCATTTTCCCAGAGAGTTTTATAGTTTCAGATTTTATGTACCTGTACTTTTCTTTTAGTGGCAACCCTTCCCCAGTCTACCATAAGACTGAAGTCCCCAGTGTCCACACAGGGAAGGTCATAGAGTAACATTAAAGAACAGAATAAAAAAATGGCAAATTCTAAATATTTACATCTTCAGATGTCTGATAGAAAATTCATAGATGAATGCTATAGACCCACTTTTTGAAGGCAATTCTTTTCTGTTTACCCAGACTAGATAAAAGTCCTACAAAAATTCCAGGAATTTAGGAGGGCAGGAAAATGCGAAGTGGCCCAGGGCCCTGGAGTAGTGCTACATGAAGTACTCTGGCTGAGGGGCAACTTCACAGGACCCTGGAGACAGCCAAACATTTCCCCAAGTGAACCAAGGTGGAGTAGATATAGCTCTGCATGCAAGTGACCTCGAAGATAAGATACCACAGAAGTAGCATGAATTTAGATGCAATATTAATTTCCTAAAACTGCCATAACAAAGTTCCACAACTCCAGTGGCTTAAAACAACAGAAATTTATTCTTTCATTCAAAGTTCTGGATGCTAAAAGTCCAAAATCAAGACATCACGGGGTTGTACTCTCTTACAGACTCGGGGAGATCTGTCCTGTGCCTTTCTTTCTGCTTCTGCTGTTTTCAGTAATCCTTGACTTTCCTTGCCTTATTGCTGCATAACTCCTATCTTTGCCTACATTAGCAAATGGCTTTCTCCCCTCCTCTTTTCACATTGTCTGCTTATAAGAAGACAGCAGTCATATTGGATTAAGGGCCTACTCTACTCCAGTAGACCTCATCTTAACTAATTACATCTACCGTGACTTTAATGCTAAACAACATACAGAGGTACTGGGGGTTAGAACTTCAACATATCTTTTGGGAACATACAATTCAACCCATAACAAACATTCCAGAAGACTTGGCCATGAGGAGGTTTAGCCATGTCCATGAATTAGAATTATAATGTCTTGTGAATACCCATTTAGAAGAAAAATATCCCTGAACCAGATCTATCTCCCAATTCCCATGCTCCAAAAGCTCTAGAACTTGGAACAATTCTTGGGAAAAAAAAGAATGAAACGGTTAGAAATGAGAATCCTAAATTAAATGAGTTTGAGTTTTAAACTGAGATGTCTTGGTTTATCGTAAATTAAGATTTTTATTGTTGCAATCAAGCAAGATGAGGGCTCCAAAAATAAAACTCAGTTGAGGAATTTAAAAAATGTTATACTTCTGGCACTCCTGAATTTATGAAAACAAGTGTCATAACAATTATAAATCTATCTATTTCATAACAATCCTTGGTTGGGAGGGATGTTAGTCTATTTTAATTGAGAACTTTATGCAGATCACAAAGGGATTAATTAAGGGTAGCTAATGTAATGAAAACTACATACAATTTATTTAAACTACAAATAACAGCATAGTTCTTATATTATTTTCTAATGTCACTTCATTAAAGGATTCAATGCCCAGTGAGAGTAAAAAAAACAATTTCCCCTCTGCTCCTTTGCCTTCATTGTTCAGTTTCTGCCTCATGAGCTTTCTCAGTATCCCCTATGGTTCACTTTAAAAAATATATGATCCAGTATCTGCCTTGAAATGGTATAGTTTTTTAATTTTTTTTCTTATAGAGAAGTACCATCCTTATCAGACTTTGGACACAAATATTTGTTTTCCAATATCCCCTGAAAAATGCCCATCACAAGCTGCTGAGAACCCAGCAATGGCTTCTCTCTGTGCTCAGCACACACTGACCTACCCTTCCTGCCCAGCTGCCCACAGTACAGGGGTTAGAACATGACTCTGTGTACAGTGGCCTTCATTTGAATGCTAGTTCTGTCTCTTACCAGCCATCTGACCTGGGTACATATTACTTAACCTTTCTCTGTCTCAGTTTCTTCACCTATAAAATTGTGGCTACCTTATAAGGTTGTTTGATGTGTTAAAAGTACTTAAAGTCAGACTCAATTTAAACAGTAAGCACTCAGTGTTTATTAATATTAAACATATAAGAGTTCTTTCAAGTCAATAAGAAAGACATTTAAAATATGTCAAAAACAGATGTCAAAAATATGTCAAAAAGTAGGCAAATCATAAAAGGAATCACAAATGATTAAAATTGATGAAAATATACCATATCAGTAGCAACAAGGAAATGCAAATTAAAATAAGATACCAATTATTTTGCCTACTTATGACAATATAAAAGTTTGATAACATTCAGTGTTAGTAAAAACATAAAGAAACTGGCACTCTCATTTATTATTGGTGAAAGAGTATATTTTTCTAATATTTCAGAAATAAAACTATTAATATTAATATTTCTAATATGAATTCTCCCTAACTATTTTCATTTCTGGGAGTGTAACCAACAAGACAAAAAGAAATTTAAAAAAAGAGAAAAATCAGCAATATCTGATACTCTTAAAGTCTAACCCAAAAAAATGTATCTAAGAGGTTTATAATAAAAATCTTTGTAAACAACTAGAATGTCCATATATAGGAAAATTGTTCCCTAAGTCAATATTTTAATACTAAAAAACACTAAAAAGCTCGCATAAGAACAACGGAGGTCATTATGTGTTAACTTAGGAATAGGCCCACCACATACCATTATGCAAGAGGAGTAGATCCTTGTTAGGGCCCATGGTTTTTACTATGTATGTATAAATAATTATATATAATACATGTAAAACATATATATGTTTATATATAACAAAGAAAATAGTAGCTTACTGTGCTTATATTAGAGAATGAGATCAGAAGAGAAAGTAAGATATTACCAATTTCACTTTTGACAATATTTTGTTTGGGTAGGTATGGTAAGCGATATGATTGTATTTCATACAATTGAAAATATAAAGAATGAAGGAAAAAGAGAAAAGTGGCCCTGACTGGTGTGGCTCAGTGGATTGAGCACCAGCCTGTGAAACAAAGGGTCACCAGTTCCATTCCCAGTCAAGGCACATGCCTGGGTTACAGGCCAGGTCACCAGTAGAAGGCACTTGAAAGGCAACAACACATTGATGTTTCTCTCCCTCTCTTTCTCCCCCACTTCCCTTCTCTCTAACAAAAAATAAATAAAATATTTTTTAAAAAAGAAAAGTGAATGTGTAATAAAGGTCAAAAATCAGCTACTGCATAGATACTTTCCTTAAGGCCCCCCAAAAGTACTCATTAGTTACATCTAAAATGTTTCCAAAAATATATTTAGTGATGGAAAACAAGTCATATATCTAAATTGTAGCATTATTTTAGAAGTTAAGTTTTGAGTTAAATCAACTGATGTGAATTAAATCTCTTTATACCCAGTGCATCTATCGGCAAAGGGCTACAATACAACCACGGTACAATGGGAATGGCAAGTGTACGCAGCCTAAAGTTGGAAATAGAGTTAGAATTTCTCTCCCTGAAGAGAAAATAAACATTTAATTTTTTAACATTTATAACAGGCCTTGCGGGAAATGCTAAAATGCAACTTATAGTAAAAGAAGGAACACATGCTAATGGACAGAGGCACAATGCACAGCAGTATTTCTCTGCAGGAGGAGCTAGGGGTGTGGGGCGGGTGGAGGTAGGGGGTACGATGCCTCAGGATAAAGGAGCTGGGACCTGGTCAGTTTCTGAGAAGCAGAAAACAGGGGCCATCCAAAAGTGTATTCAAATATGTCTTTAACTCACTAATTCTAATAAGAAGTATAGTTTTTCACATTGGTAAATCTCAAAAACTGGGGTGGGTCTGAGGTCAGGGGCATGGTGCAATCATTGCTGGTCAGGTGTCAGTTTTGATGTGGGTGTCATTGTCTTGATTACAATATTCACACTAGCACATTTCCATTGAGTTTTGAGTACTTGGGGTGCTACAGGTGCTGAGTTTAATTGCCATTTAAAATGTCTTCTATAGGATTACACTATGATCTGACGTTGAAGCTGAAGTCATTATATTTGCAAAAATACACAGAACTGGAGGAATGGGGAATAAATTTGATTTAATAAAGCCAATATTCACCATATCAAGAATGACTACAGCCCCATATTTTATTATCAAACAATAATCATGTGTTTTGTGAAACCAAAAAAAGGAAAATACCAGAAGAAGCTGTATCAGGTTAAGATGTGTGCAGAAGAATTACCTGTCATATGTATATCTTTCAAGCAATGGTATCATAGATTTAATGAAATACAAGTAAAATATATTTTAATAATGAAAATTTTAAAAAACCTATTAACTTCCAGATAGATATGAAAAAACAAGGGAGGTAGGGATACATGGAGGGAGGAAAAGAGGGAAGGACATCTTCTAGACTGGCCTCTAGACTAGAATTAAGGAGTAGTATTTCATAACTAAGCAGGGGAAGAGAGGTGGGCATGGGGGCATTGAACTCCTCAGATTTATTTTTTTTTTAAAGGAAGAAAGGTTTTGAGAAGCATTGATTTAGAATGGCCTGCATTTCATTTTTGACTCTTCTTTTTATGTTTACATGTCCCTGGGCAGGGCACTGATTCTATCTCAGCCTCAGCATCCTCCTCTACAAAACAGGTATAATGATACCTGCATCAAATACTTGTGAGAATTCAAATAGCACAATTTCCTCAAAAAAACTAAAAATAGAAATGCCTTTTGATCCAGTGATCCCACTCTTGGGACTGTACCCTAAGAATCCTGAAACACCAGTTCAAAACAACCCCTATGTTCAGAGCAGCATTATTTACCAACAGCTAAGTGCTAGAAACAGCCTAAATGCCCATCAGTAAGTGAATGGATCAAAAAACTCTTGTACATTTACACAATGCAATACTCCATAGCAGAAAGAAAGAAGGAACTCACACCATTTGTGACAGCATGGATGGAACTAAAGACTATTATGCTAAGTGACATAAGCCAGTCAGTGAAAGGCAAATATCATTATAATCTCACCTATAAGAGGAAGTTTGTTTTAAGGAGAAAACAAACTTGTGAACAAAAGAGAACAACAAACATGGAAACATGGAACAGACTGAAAGTGACCAGAGGGTGGAGGGGGGGGAATAATGGTGGAAAGAAGGGAAGGGGACTAGACAAAGAACATATATGACAGGGACAATAGTGTGGGAATTGACTGTGGGAGCAGGCATTGGGATGGGTGGAGGAGGGCAAAGGGGGGAAAATTGGGGCAACAGAAAAACAATTAAAAAATAATTAATAGAATAACAATTAAAATTATTTTTAAAATAGCATAAACATATAGTCTATCAGGCACTTGACTTGTAAATGCTCATAAAATCCTAGTCCCTATGTTTTCCCAAAGGAGATTTTAAGTGAAAATCTTGTTAGGGAGGTTTTTGTCATCAGTCTATAAGAAGCATGAGGTGTTAACACTCCAATCTTGAAATATCAGGATTTAACATTTAAAAATTGGGTAGTGAGTTAATTTGAATATTTTAATTAGATATTGAATAGATGTGATGCCTATGTTCTGATGACTTGAATCTCAAATATTTTTCTGAATATAATTCTTCTCTTGGAATCTGCCACTAGCTAAGAACTGGTCACCCTTACCAGTTGTGTCCTCCAAAGAAAGGAACTCAGAGGCAGTGTGGGGAAAAGACCTCCTCTCTCAGAAGTGGAAAATCAGAGTGCATTTTTTCATTGATATCTTAATTTGCATCTCCAATCATAATTTAAGAAAGAGATTAGGTGACAAAATTAAACCAAGGAAATGTTTACTTTTCTAAATTTGAGAGGGAGAGCATAATCTCCAGGAAAATTAGGACATCCTTGTTCTACCTGAGACCTCTCAGTTTATGTGTAATTTCAACAATCACCAGAGCTATTAACCACATAGATCTCAAAATGTAAAAACAGATAAAATGTCCCAACAGTACAGTATATTGGTTACCTTAAAAGACCATAAAGTCATAAAGTTTCTAACAGTGTTCTAAGTGTCTGGATGAATGACTGAACTCCTCTTTCCAATTCTTACTGCAGAAGGATACTTAATATATAAAATTATTTGCTGAGTTTAGTACACGGTAAGTTTTCAATGAGAAGTTGCTATTTATCATGATGTTACTTTTTCCCAGTTAAGTTTACCATACAGGTAAGATCTTATTCCTCCTTGATGGACAATGGTATTTTCTTCAGTCTAATACAATAGCACCACATGTGATCATACCATTCACTTAACAAGAGCTACATGACTACTATTTCCCGGTTGTTCCTTAACCCATACCAGGCATTTCCTGGAAATATTCATCATGTTTCAGAGGAAGTAGGTTTACTTGAAGACCTTAAAACCTACTTAATATGAATAAAAGGGTGTAGTGAGTACAAACTTCCATTTATAAAATATATAAGCCATAGGATGTAAAGCACAGCATGTCTACTATAGTTAATAATATAGTATCGCATATTTGAAAGCTTAAATATGAGAAATCTTAAATGTTCTCATCACAAGGAAAAAAATTCTGTGTATGGTGACAGATCTTAACTGGACTTACTGTGGTGATCATTTCATAGTACATACAAATATCCAATCAGTATGTTGTACAACTGAAGCTAATATAATGTTGTGTGTTAACTATAAGTAATAAATAAGTAATATTCCAGTTCGATCCATGCTGTTGTGAAGGGTAGGAGCTCTTTCTTTCTTTCTGCTGCATAGTATTCCATTGTGTAAATACCATAATTTTTTGATCCACTCATTTACTGATGGGCACTCAGATCAGTTCCAATACTTGGCTATTGTAAATTGTGCTGCTGTGAACATTGGGGTGCTTAGGTTCTTTTGAATTGGTGTTTCAGGATTCTTAGGGTATAATCCCAGCAGTTCTAGCATGGATGGAACTGGAGAGCATTATGCTAAGTGAAATAAGCCAGGGGGTGAAAGACAAATAACATATGATCTCACCTTTAACTGGAAACTAATGAACAAAACAAATGAGCAAACACCAATATTACCAGAGACATTGGAATAAAGAACAAACTGACAGTAACCAGAAGGGAGAGGAGAGGGTGATAACTGGGGAAAGAAGGGTTAAGGAACACACATAAAGAATCCATGGACAAAGCAAAGGGGGTAGGGCTGAGGGTGGAAGGTAGGGTGGGTGGGGTGAGGGGGAGAATGGAGACAACTGTACTTGAACAATGATAAAAGTATTTTTAAAAGTAATACTCAAAAAATAAGTAAATGTATAAAAAGAAAACAAACAATTGAGATGGCAAATTCTGAAGAAGAAGAAAAAAAAAAAGCAAACACTTATCAAGAAATCCCGTATGCCACTCCCACATGGTCTTTCAGAACCTTGCTATTCTCACATCAAGAGGTGGAGTCTTGGCCCTGACTGCTGTGGCTCAGTGGATTGAGCACAGGCCTGTGACCCAAAGCATCACCGGTTTGATTCCCAGTCAGGGCACAGGCCTGGGTTGCAGGCCATATCCCCAGTATGGGGTGTTCTAGAGGCAACCACACATTGATGTTTCACTCCCTTTTTCTCCCTCCCTTCCTCATCTCTCTAAAATAAATAAATAAAATCTTTAAAAAAAGAGGTGGAGTCTTATTTCCCTTCTTCTTGAAAGTGACTACGTTTGCCACTAATTCAACAACTAGAATACAGAAGAGAAACATTGCATTGTATGATTCTTAAGGCTAGATCATAGAAAGTAATGTGGCTTTTATCTGGCCATCTCTTGGGGTGGTTGCTTTGGTAGCCAGCCATTATGATATAATGAAGCCAAAAAGATACATGGGAAAACTGTATGGGTGTTCTCACCACAGCCCCAGTGAAGGTGCCATTAGCAGCCAATATCAATCCCCAAACAAATGAGTAAATGAACCTTGAGTGGATTACTGTCCAAGCTTTCAAACTAACCCAGCTAGTGTCATGTGGAGCAGAAAAACACTGTCCCCGCTGCCCTCCCTATTCCAGCCTTTCTTTCCCACACTAGCCACTTCTTCCCTAAATCTAGTTCTTCATCACTTCACACCTACAACATTTCAAAAAGCTTCTCTCAAAAAGAAATTCCTGATGCAGTCAGTAAGGACTGCTCTCTGTCCCTTAATGGAGACTCACAAATCTGTATCCTTGCTGATATCACATGCTGTAGAGCATTCATTCAGTAATATGCAAGATTTAGCCCAAATAAACTCATGAGAGCCAATTTTTGAATATTTTGGAATTTTTCATGCTAGTTGTTAAGTCACTGATAGCATTAAATTGCTGTGCAGAAGTATTTAACCATGGAAAATGGAAAACGTTTCAAATTGGGGCTTCATAGAAGAGGGAAGAGAGAGGTGGTTTATCAGTGCATCATTGTCCTCATCTCTCCACATCACATACTCAAATCTATTCATATTTTGGATCCCAGATCAAATGGAATTTTCTCCTTGAGTCTTTCTCTGGACACTTAATGCATACCTCAACTAGCCTCTGACAGACTCTGTGAAATTCTCCTTTGTCCTTAAAGTCCCACTGTTCATTTCCTCAAAAATATGGAACTAAGGAAAGGGGTTGTTCTGGGTTTGGTTTGGTTTGGGCATGACTTACAGCATACCTAGTGGCATTCCATGTGCTCTTAACTGTGCAAGGATTCAGAATGAAGCTCATATTCTGAAACTGCTGAAGGATGCTCTAGAAACTCTAGCAGTAGATCCATAGAGATGTATCTTTGACAAGCAAGGAAGACAGTTGTTCAGGGAAGGTAGTAGAACTATAAATCTATATAATATCTTGACTCTTTTAAAAATATATTTAAGATTATTGGCATATAAATACATATACACATGCAAAAAATTAGTAAAATATTAAGTGGGGAACCAAGAAAAAGGGGGAATATTTATACTAACTAATATAAATGCTGTATTTAAAAATTACATTTTGCCCTGAGTTTCCTGGCAGCCAAGGCAAAAAAAAAAAAAATGAGAATGTAATGAGATACATTATTGTAAATGGGAATTTCTCATTATAGAAAAGGGAAAGCATTCATGGAGATAGTATTTTTCTGTTAAATTCTAAAGGGTATATTTTCTGAAGCTTTACGTATGAGATAACAAGTTATTTAATGGACAATATCATGTTTTTATAACACAAGCCCAAAATAGGTTGTTTTCTTGTAGTGGGCCTCAATCACAACTGTGGTCATAACCTTAAAGAATAACTCCCTCATGGTATCTCTGTAAGAGGGTAAGATAACTAGTCCAACTATATAAACATTTAGAGGTTTAATATAAGGAAAATAAAAGCAATGCATATATATAGTAATAGAAGTGTAGTAAGTAACAGTAGTAGATGATAGTATAATTCTTATATAACATCTCTACATATCACTGTTTTCAAGGAGGCATTTGGTAAGAAATGAAAAATCGCCACACCAATAGTGGAAGAATTGCCAAACCAATAGTAAAGACATTGTATAACAGATTGAGGTCCTCTATGTCAAATTCCTCCCTCTTGTAGCGGCAGTGAATGAGCATTTGCTTTATTAGTGGTGATTCTAATTCAGAGAGCCAGAGGTCAAACACTTAGAGAAAGAGTTAAAGTAGAAATTTGTCCGAAAAGAGGATAGAAGAAAAACACCCAAACCAATCCAAAAATGGACTCACAATACAGAAAGGATGAGACTAAGGGAAAGAAATTTATTGGAAATTATGACAAGGAAAAACCAGAATGAACATCACAGAGTGGGAATTAAGATAAGGCTGCAATTTTGCATGCCACTGGCATTTATTTGAGTGGGTGGGGATTTATATTTAAAGAGATTTGATGGGATGAATAAAATCTGCATTTAAAAAAAATCAGATGGTAGTAGGGTTGCAATTCTTCCTATTTAAAAATGTTGATTCTAGAGAGAATACTTAACCAGTATTCTCTCTAGAATGGAAGGCCATCCCAGTACTCCATTATAGCATAGAGAAAGAGTATATTTGTAAGATGTTCTTGCAAGAGTTTCTCTCATTTTTGGATTGTTAGAGGCAAGCATTTAAACAAGTTCCTCATAGAGTTTTAAGAGTACTCACCAAGACCATGAGATAGATGGACACATTTTTCGGTCTGGAAATACTTCCTCCCATGTATAACAGTCACCTACTGTGGTCATGGGAACATCTCCATTATGGTCAAACAGGACAGCTGACTCCAAACAGAATGGACAACAATGGAACCTGCCAGAGTGAGTTACTGAACAAGTGACTTGACTTGTCCCTTAATATTAAACAAGCAAATTGATAAATATCTCCCATATTTTCTATCATGAGGCAGATACCCAAATCAGTTCCCTTTTTAGGCCACTCTTACTATGGGACAATAAAACCATGCCATCTATGTTTAGGAAAACAGTTTCCTTCTAGGAACTATGGCAGAAAAATAATAACATTTTGCATTCCTTTCAACCATAAAATTCCATGAATTAGTTACATCAAAGTTCATAAGATATGGTTGGGGATTAATCAAAATAAATAGATTTCACTCTAATATTAACAGTTATAGGTATCTAAAGATAGAATGCATGTAAAGAGGTAACACATAGTGAGGGTTTGTCACTAGAAATAAGGGAAACTACATGGAGCTGACATTGTACAGTGATAATTTGAGGGCATAATTTAAATAGAGAATGTGTAGATAGGTGGCATGGCTTTAGGATCTTTCAATCCTAAAGTTCTATGTTTCTTTTTTTGTAGATGAGAAAGAAAACATTTTATTATTATTTCACTATATAGCGTAGTAGTGAATATACGTGATTTCATTTCCTCAAATGGCAAATGAGACGCAGGAAAATACTTGTCTTTGATTACTGAAAACCTCAATGTCTGTTGGAGGATTCAATTTTTTATGACATCTATGATACTGTCCATAAGGATACCAATGGTGCTTAGTAGTAAAGAACATTTTGCTAAGTTGTTCTATCATAGGTCCTTGCTCCAAGTGTTCTTCTTTTTCTTCTAATCTCATTTTCAGTACTTGATCTAGTGTTTCTTCATAATTATGCACAGGATCTGGCAAAGGGATAGGTTTTGTGTGTTCATATGGAATGTCCACAGAAGGATGGTAGCAAACTATTTTCCTGATGTCAGATGTCAAAGCAAGCTCTACTTTGCAATTATAGTCATCTGAAAGAGGAGAATACTTGGACTTATGACAAACACAAAATAAAGCTCCATTTTGAAATGGAAATAAACTTTTCAAGATAGCTCTGTTTGATGTTGTCCATTTCACTGCTGCTACTGCCATGGTGAATCAAGATGCTTATCAGGTGGTATGGAAAAAGATGATTTGAAGAGAAAAATCTTTTAGAATTTGCTTCTAGGCATACCTATTTTCATCCTTGACAGCTGCTCACCACTACCCAGCCATCTTGCCTTCAATCCTAAGGTTCTATGTTTCTTGATGCTGGTATAGCCTTTGTCCAAATTCCTTCCCTGGATTTCTGAGTTCCTGTTGCTAAATTTTTTTGGTTGGATTACTGATCTCTACAATCTATTTTTTCTCCTTGTTTGTTCTCATCTTACCCTTCACACACACATAAATCTCTTTCCTTGCTTCTGCAGTCCACCACTCACAGCTAGTGCTAACTTTTCTGTTTAGTTGAAAATACGGATGTAGGAAATGTAGAGAGCGATACATAGAATAACAACGGATATGGGGAAACATGGCACATTTGAAAACAACTGTCAACTCAGATGGATGTGATAGATTTGCATTTTTTTTTAAATCATACTGAAGAATGAATTGGAGAAGCTAAAAGTGAAAACTGGGCAGATTCTAGTAATCTGGCAAAAATCTAGGCAAGAAATAAGGGGAATTCAAAGCATTGGAAATGCAAATTGAGAGAAAGGGATAGATTTGGATGATATTTAAGTGTTAGAACCAATGGGGCTGATGTCTCTTTGAAGGAAGCAATGTGGCAGAGGAGTCAAAGATTACTTCTAAGTTGCTAGAACCAGACACCAGACTGGATGACTATCCATCTTCTAAAGCAGGGTCACAAAGTTGCCTCATTGTGTTTGCAACCTGTGTTCCCTGTAACCCCAACATTCCAGGCAGACACAGCAGCATGGGCAGAGTTGTATGCCTATGTTGTACAACAGCCCCAGAATTCCAAGAAAATCAAGAGTTAACAGTAGTTACATGGTTGATATGCACTATACCCACCCTTCTCCTTCTTTGCATCATATTATAATCACTCAGCTCTTGATAATTAACATGATAACTGACCCTTTGACAATCACATTAAGCTGCATGACTTTTTCCACCTTCTGTGCTACATGGTAATCACATGCATGAGAGGGAGCAGAAAGCTTTCTCCTTTAATACACTGGCTGGGGTTAAAACATTCTGGGTGTCAAAATAGATGGCATCAGGCACTATATTATATATACTGCTCAACCTATTCCATATCAGCAGTGCAAAGGGTGGCTGACAGGAAATCTATGGCTCAGGCTCCAGCACAGAAAACATTAATGCAAACATCCTCTGCCCAAAGGACTTGGCATTTACCACACTTCCTAGTGGAAGTACAAGGTTCCTGTGCCAAAGGTCAGGGGCAGAGGGATTAACTTTTCCCGTATATTTAAGCAAACTGTCCATCACGCTGAAAGTGCAGGCACTCACACATACACACACACTTCACTTATTGTAGTTGATTATAAAAAAGGTCAGCTGATTTGCTGCCAAACACGCATATTCGCACACACAAAAACACACACATCCCACCTGCTAACATTAGCAAATTCTTTTTAAATGACCAGCTCTTGGATTCCAAATAACAAAAAAAATTTAGTCATTCCTGTCAGTAGAATCTATTGTTCTCAAAGATTGAAATGCAAGGATGTTCACTTTGCAGTTCAACAGTTCAATCATCCTACAATCTTTGCAAAGCCAAAAAATAAATAATTACATGTCAAATGTCAATATATATACATCTGACATATACATTGTGTTAATAAGTGAGTTGTTTGATAAATACTACTTGAGAATCACTGCATCTCTTCAAATATAATATTACAATATATTTATAAAAACCACTTAGGTGATCTATATATGCCACAGAGCAAAGAATATAGCTCATGTCAAAAAATAAAATATTTATATTCCTGGCTTTTTTGTAGTGTTAAGTATTAAGCATTCTCTTATATATGATATAAAGTGAACTATATATTATATATTGCATATATGTTGTGTATTACTCATCCATACATTTGTATATTATATATCTAATGTTATAAACTACAGAGTACATGAAGTGTAATATAATGTTACAAATATACATATTTGGCCCTGGCTGGAGTGGCTCAATGGATTGAATGCCAGCCTGTGAACCAAGGGGTTACCAGTTCGATTCCCAGTCAGGAAATATGCATGGGTTGCAGGCCGGGGCCCCAGTAGGGGATGCATGAAAGGCAACCACACATTGATGTTTCTCTCCCTCTCTTTCTCCCTCCCTTTGCCTCTCTCTAAAAATAAATAAATGAAATTAAAAAAATAAAAATAAGCATTTTTTAAAAAAATGCAAACCAAGTGGTTACAAACATACATATTTGTAAGTTCACATATCTCCAAAATTGAAATCTAAGGCTTTTATATTTATGTTCTTCCATTCTATATATTCATATTTCCCCAAATTAAAGTCTATCTAGAGGGGTAAAAAGCATGCACCAAAGTGTAGTATATTAGAAAGTTCCAATCATCACTCCTTTCCACTGTCTTTTGAGTGCATTTTATGAGTCCCAGGAAAGTATTGAATCACCAACCATGAGAGATGTTCTCCACTTATGTGTCATCTTGCACATCCGTTTTTGAAGCACACACTGGGAATGTACAACATGTCCCATAGGATCAGAACAAAAAGGAAAAGGTTATATCCTCCACTGATAGGTTTGAATGATGCAAAGCGGGTCAGTTTATTTTTAAGCTACTCTGTAAAATTCAAAGCCAAAAATGATTTCAAATTGACAGATACTGCTACTCTGTAAAATTCAAAGCCAAAAATGAGTTTAAATTGACAGAGACTGCTTTTAAAGAGGCTTCCTATCAATAAAAAGTACTGTTCTCCAGATAATTTTGCATATTTTTAATGACAATTTGTGACAGTATTGATACTATGTTTTTACAGTAAGAAGAATTAAAATGATTCTGAGTACCTGAGGTGACATTATTGACTCATCAGATTACATTTAATGTTTTAACAGCAAAGCAAAGTAGAGCAAAGCAGTCACCCTACCATGCTTGGTTTATTAAAGCTTTTTCCAGCAGGATGATGTACCTTGCAAGAAAAAGACATCTCAAATAGTATCAGTAGGCTTTAAATATCAAAAAAAAAGAGAGAGCCAGAATAACAGATTCACTACCCTTTAAAGCTAATGTTTGTCCTTTTCGGTGGGACTTTACAAAAACTTACTTTTTATCAAATATTCAGAATGTCCTCCCTCTGGAATTCCTTGACCCCAGAATCTCAAGCAGGAGGTTAATGAGCACAGCAGGGGTAGCAAGACCTGGGCCCCAGGCCTAAAGGCTCTGAAGATCTATCAGGAACGCAGCAAGGATCTCAGGCTCTACGCGTTCAACAAGGATGTTAGAGCAAGGGGTCTAAGGGTGTCTAGGAGTTCATGAATTGCCATATTCTCATGTGGTTCTAAATTTTCTAATCATGCAAAAGGGGGCCACTTATAGAAGGTCAACTTCAATTTGCTAAGAATTATTCCCACAGCTGAAGTCTGCATGGAGAAAATACAAAGGACAATGAAGATCAAACTTTCATCAGGCCAAGGAAGATGCCAATTTTTAACATAAAAGTTGTCACCCAAGTAGATCCTACCAAGAGGGGCTGACTGGATATGTTTTTTAAGTGAGAAGGAGCTAATAGCCCTTTCCTTATTATGTTCTCAAAAACCCCAAAACTATCTGGCATATGGAAAGAAAACACCTATTTCATACACATAGAATCATACCATGGAATACCTAGATTTAACAAGAATAACCATAGAACAGGAATTTGTTACCAAGAAATAACAATTCTTGTTTGTTTATTTACAATGGAATATTTACTTTACCTTTTTGTTTTTCAAGGGTTTCTTTTTTTCATCTGATTCAATGCAACCTAGAATAGAAAGTATCTGTTCACACTAGGACTATGAGATTTCCAAAACATATTTCTCATCGGTGTGTTTGTATATGAATCTAAGTGGAAGAGTAGATAATTCTCCCTAAAAGACATATTTTGCAGCTATCTGTGGAAAACAGGCAAGCCATTGCTCGCCTAGTGCTGGTAATCACAAAGCATTTTTCTGAAAGCTTTGTAAATGCTTTTCACCCTACAGATAAGAGATTTAAAGTAGACAGAAATAAATGACAGTGCTCACAGTGACTTACCTCAATGGCACCACTGCTTGCCTAGCAGGCTAAAAACTCCAGGCTTTCCATGGACCCTGTCAGGTGGGACTCTCCTCTGCCTGCCAGGATGTGATGGCAAGGAAAGCATTGTTGAGAGAGAATGTGAACAAGATTCAAGCCTGTCATACCCAAGTTTGAACTTAGCGGTTGTGGAGCCCAGCATCTTCTATTGTAAAATCAGGATGATATTTAACAAAGATGTTAGGAGGAATAAATTAAAGTGCCTAGACTAGTACTTAAAACATAGGAACTGGTTGGTTTTCCATCCTGGAGCACATACATTTTCTGTTTGTTTGTTTGTTTGTTTGTTTTTGTTTTGATTTTTTTTATTTTGCCAGATTGTGAAAGTAATCTTGTTATTACATTTATGCATCAAAGTAAGAAGTATCTCACCTATTTGTTACTTTACTTCTTAGGCCATAAACACCTTCAAATCCCTAGCTGTGCTATCGAGCTTTATATGAACCCCTCACTGAAAAAGTCATTGCATTCATTTCTTCCCTAGGTACATGCTCTCTATTTTGAGAGTGAGCCCAGAGGTTGGACTTATAATAGAACAGATATCTACTCTAACATGCCAATTCTCAGCTCTGCTAAAACTGTAAAGTACGAACACAGGATACCCAAGCTTGAAAAAGCTTTTGGTGACCCTTATGTTCACAATTAGTTCTATTATATATATATATATATATATATATATATATATATATATATATATATATATATATATGAAGATGTTCCCCACATATACCTGGAGGTAGATTCTGCAGTGTCTTCCAGGATCCTGAGAAATGCAGCTTTAGCTTTGTCCATGGTATCTGTATGGCTAAGCATGGGTGAAACCAGAGCAGCATTAAGCCCAGGCTCCTTCAGCACTTGCATCCACCACAACTCCCTTCACAGATAAAGAAATTAATTAATTAATTAATTAATGAAAATTGCTTCTTCCTATCCCCCAAGTATAGCTCTCTATATATTCTATTTTAAGAGTATAAAAAAGTATATATTCTATTTTACCATTAGTTGACTCCCCAGATCCAAACTTTCTTTTTCTGATCATTATTCACATCAACATAAACTATGGGCAAAAAAGAATTACACTGTATTTAAAAGTTTTTAATATATATGTATACACACATATAATTTTATGTTAACATACCATCTTAAATATACCAATACATTTATTTTTGTCTTGTTCAGAAGAAGCTAGAGAGAGAGGGAGACAGGGAAGAAGGTAGAAAGAGAAAGAGAGAGAAATTTCTTTTCCAGTTTCTTGGAAGAATGTCACTACTTCTACACCTGTACAGTGGTCTCCAATCATTGTTGGCTTCCTCAGAATCAATATGTCCCAGAGGTCCAAATCAAATCTGAATTAAGATCAAGTCCTCTTTCAGCTTTTAAGTCTACATATTGCCCAATCCCCCAAACAATAGAGTTCTTCTCTTCAAGCTGGTACCTCTTCATCCATTATATAAGCCAAGTTCTGCTTCACTGTTGCATCCAGATGTTGATTCAACAAATATGAATTGAGCATCCATCATATACCAGGGACTGTACTGCAGTATGAGTACAAAAATATAAAGAGCACTCTTCTTAACTCCAAATAAGTTAGAATAAATAAGGGAGAGGGAGAAATCAACAATTAAACTAACACAATGGATACAATGTTAAGATTGTGTACATGGTACTTAGGAGGGCTAAAGGAAGGGCATAACTCCAGCTAAGAAGTCATGGAGGGCTTCCCAGGTGAAGGAACTTGTTCACTGCAAATGGACTTCCAATCTCCAACCAGGTACCAAAGGTAAAAAGGTGTTTCCAGCAATGCAGATAGCATATGCAATGAAATGGGAGCATGAAACAACACTATACTTACTAAAAACTCCTCTTCATGTAAGCAAAGGAGCTCAGAGGTAGTGGTAGAAAATAAAATTTGAGATACAAAAACAGCTATACCATGAAGACTTTGGGGTACAATAAGGACTATCAAAAATTTTTAATCAGATAAATATGGAGGCATAGGTAGAAACACTTCATTTCCTCTCACAACCAAAAGAAGGATAAAAACCAATTTAAAAATAATAAACAACCAGAACTGCCAGATTAGCAAACTGCATGACACTCTGACAACCAGGAGTTAAGGAAACATTCATCCAGACTGGTAGTAGGGCGCAGAGAGGGCAGCAAGGCAGGCAAAGAGGACCCACAGCAAAGGGGCAGACCATGAGGGTGAGGAGGTAGTGGCTCACTGGGAAACTAAAGACACAAAACCTCTAGTGGTAAGACACTATAGGGGTTTCAAAGGTGGGGAAAACTTCCAGTCTCACAGGAGAGTTCATTGGAAAATGGGGCTAGAGCTGAGCAAGTAAGCAGCATCGTTCCCTCTCTGTCCCCTCCCTCACATGAAAAAACAGATCAAAACTCCAGAAAAAAGTTAAGCAATAAGGAGACAGACAACCTCTCTGATTCAGAGTTCAAAACACTGGTAATCAGGATGCTCACAGAACTGACTGAGCTCAGTCACAAAATGAAGGAAGAAATGAAGGTTACACAAAGTGTGATAAAGCAAAATATACAGGGACCCAACAGTGAAGGGAAGGGAACTGGGACTCAAATCAATGGTTCGGAACAAAAGGAAGAAATAAATATCTAACCAAAACAGAATGAAGAAACAAGAATTTAAAAAAAAAAAGTAAAGAGAGGCTTTAGAACATCTGGGACAACTTTAAGCATTCCAACATCTGAATCATAGGGCTGCCAGAAGGAAAAGAGGAAGAGCAAAAGATTGAAAACTTATTTGAACAAATAATAAAGGAAAACTTTCCCAATCTGGCAAAGGAAATAAACTTCCAGGCAGTACAGGAAGCCCAGAGAGTCCCCAAGAAATTAGACTCAAAGAGAAACAAACCAAAGCACATCATAATTACCCAAGATTAAAGATAAGGGGAAAATCTTAAAGGCAGCCAGAGAAATGGAGACAGTTACCTACAAAGGAGTTCCCATACAACTATCAGCTGATTTCTCCAAAAAAAATCTTTCAGGCAAGAAGGGGCTGGAAAGAAGAATTCCAAGTCATGAAAGGCAAGGACCTACATCCAAGATTACTGTATCCAGGAAAGCTGTCATTTAGAATGGAAGGAAAGATAAAGTGCTTCTCAGATAAGGTCAAGTTAAAGGAGTTCATCATCACCAAGCCCTTATTCTATGAAATGTTAAAGGGACCTCAGAAAAAGAAGAAGATCAAAACTATGAATAGTGAAATGACAACAAACTTACAACTATCAAGACCTGAACCTAAAAATAAACAAACTAAGCAAACAACTAGAACAAGAACAGAATCACAAAAATGGAGATCACATGGAGGGTTATCAATGGGGAGGTGGAAGGAGTGTATGGGGGGGAAGGTATAGGGAATAAGAAGCATAATTCATACATATAAAAGAGACAGAGGTAGGTTAAGAATAGTACAGGAAACAGAAGTCAAAGAGCTTATATATACAACCCATGGACATGAACTAAGGTTGCAGGAATGCTGGAGGGATTGGTACAGGGCAGAAGGAGAGAAAAAGGGGAGAAAAATATTGGGACAACTGTAATAGCATAGTCAATAAGGTATTCTTAAAATTTTAATCAAGGAAGTGAGCTAATCACATCTACATTTGAAAAGCTGTGGTTGCAGGATGAAGGCTAAATTAAATGAAATGGAGGGGTAGAGACTCCTCCATTCAGCTAGTAATCTAAGCAAGAACTTTTAAAGCTGTAGACTTGACTATAAAATGGTAGAAAATTTTGGAGATAAGATTAGACAAGTCATTTATACCTATTCAGAGAAAATAAAGATGGACAAGATTATCAGAGATGACTTCTGGGTTTCTATCTCTGGTAGGATGGTGGTACCATTCTCTAACACAGGGACTATGAAAGGATGAATATATTTGTATGAAAATAAACAGTTCAGTTTGGACACTGAATTTGAGATACCCATGGAACAGAGGAGGAAGGTAGTCTGATAAACTAGATACATAGTTGTGGCAAAGATCTAGGTAGGAATAAAGAAGGTCATTGACTAGACAGTTTTATTGAGTTTCCTGGATACTTGATACTAACAAAACATCTCCTTTTCATTTCCTGTTCTCCCTTCTCTTTCGGTTCAATGTTTCCTACTCTCTTTGACACAGGATCACTTTCAATTAGAATGAAATTAATCAAATACAGCTTATTTTTGCCTCTACCATACACTAAGCAAAAGAAAATAAATAAACTACACTAACAATAGAGTTTAATATAAGTAATTTAGTAAAATTTTGTTGTATATAAGATAGCAGGCACTCCATACAAATTAAAGAAACACTCTAAACTTTGAGTTCTGAAAAACTGGTTTCATGCTCCTCACCTTGCAGCATTACTGAAGAGGATATTGCATTATTTTACTGTTTACCAAATGCCCACACAAAATAAAATAGGGCTTCATTTCCTATTTCTTCCTCTTCTTTTCCAGAATAACTATCAAGGATAGCCACATATATTTGCAATACAAAAACAGTGAAGGTGGGGAATTTGGAGGTCCTCACACATCTGTTTTGGGCTTTACATAACAATCATCTTTGGAACAGAATATGTACAGCTCTTTCTATTCTTCAGGTTCAGAACTGAAGGTGTGGAGAATCTACCCCATACTACAAATTATTTTGAATTGGACACACATCCGTACATTTGTGACGAGCCTAGCATTTGGCAATTGTCACGTGACTAGTCAACAAATGCAGGAGAAAATGACTTTTCCCCCCTCAGGCACTATACTACAGAAAAACCATGATGACAGTTCTTTATGGTATTATATTTTGGAGGAGGAGAGAGGTTCATTTCAAATTAATTTATGATCTGTGAAAGTGCTAGCAACATGCTTCACTGCACCTAGAAGCATGGTATGCACCACTCCTTTGTAAAATCCATTTGAGGGGCTCTCAGGGCGGAACGATGCTCCCCGCTCCTGCGTGAGGCTCCCAGCATTAGCTACTGATACTCAGAACCATGGAATCAATTTCAGGAGTCAAAGAGGCCTGTCACATGGAGGGACTAGGAAAGGCAGCACTAAATGCCACAGCAGTGTCTGAAGGCTGTGCCTAGATGAATTTCCGCCCACCAGCACCTGGGCCAGTGCATGTATCTTTTTCAAAAATAAACCAAGGCCCTTTCCTTCACAAGAAACTCATTTCTTGTTATTAGAGTCTGTGCAGGGCAATAGCCAGTTTTTCATCCAGTTTTGTGCTAACGCAATGCCTGTCAATAGTCAATTGGTCCTATTTGATCCAGGGCTTATACATACCAAGGGACTTCGTTACAATCACCCAACATGTCAGACCCTGATTAAAGTTATTTTTCCTGTGGGGCTTATGGATCCATATCTATTTTGCTGCTCTCCAGCTGTCTCATAACTCAACTATGAAACTTTTTTCAAAGCTATGCTTCTGGTTGGCACCTGCTTTTGCATAGCAATATTACTATTATATATGATTGCAAAATAAATTTTTTTCACAGATTTATAAACTTAACCTCAGACTCAGAGCAATTCACACCCACCATATCTAAGCCAAAGTTGTATTAATTAACTGAGAGAGAATAAAAGACTCAGCATCAAACCCAAATGTTTACCCTTTGGGACTCCTTTTTCTGTTATTATTTTAATAAATGTCATTGTATTGACAGTCAGACTTGGACCAGCTACAGGTAAAGAACTATTTGTTCAGGGCTTTCTCAATAAGGAGAGAAGCAGTGTTGTTACGGAATCCAGAAGCTCTTTCCAGAAGTTTTGGTAAATATTTGTTCTAACACTGTGGGGGGCAAGTAGATCTCAGAGGCAAGCTAAGAAACAGAGTGGGTAAGTAAAGGCTAGAGCTCAGGACAGACACTACAGTGGAATAATTCCTTGAATTATTAGTTAAGGAGGAACCTCATGTGCTACCTTAAGAGCTACATAAGTTATATGTGGAGAGAAAATTAAAATATGAAAAATCTGCACCAGAAATCAGGACATATCTGCATCAGAGTTTAAGGTAAGGTTATGGACTAAAACAGATCAGCAATAATAATATGGAAGCAAGCACTAAAAGGACAGGTATGTGGGAATCAGGTATGCAGAGCAGCATTCTAAAATCAAAGGATAAGGAAGGCAAATGAAATTACTTATATAATCTACTGCTATATATATTATTAAAGAAATTGACTCCTGAGAAAAGGACAGATTTTGTTAGTCTTCCATTTGAGTATTAATACCCTGATTAAACCTAATACATATTTATATACATACATGTGTGTATGGCGGGAGATTGTGTGTACATGTGTCACGGTCTGCTACCAGCAAATAGACCTTGTAAAGAGGCAGTCATGTGCCCCAGCCAACAGCCTTAGTATTTCTACAAGAACACAAACCAAGTCCGTAGCAGGCCAGCCTGTGAGAAGTCAGTCAAAGGAAGGCAAATGGTCAGTAATCCCAATGAGTGAGTTTCACATGAGAAGGCACTTTCCCTCTCAGTTTAGCTTTTTCTTTCTTGGAATTTAATCAATTGCAAATGGAAACTGCCCACTAATTTTTTAAATTCATTCTCTGGATTCCATATGAGGTATCTATTCTTCAGTTCATATCGTTTACCCACACTTCTTTAAACTTTTGGGGGAATTAGGAGTGTGATACAATGCAGTAAACTAGAACACACAAAAGAAAGCCTGGAGGTCAAGGAGTCCAAGGTTTTGCTTTGTTTTGACCCTTTCTCTCAATTTTATTCCATAAGCACAAAAATAGCATTAGAACTTTATTGAACATTATGTCTTGGCCATAAATTCTGAGGTGGCAACCACTTACAACTTTAGTTTTCTCTTTTCCCATTTCTTCTTCTTTCTTATCATCATGTCTGCTGAATGTTCTTTCCTAAGTTTGCTCTCTATTAAAAAGATAAATAACTTCCGCACCATCATCTCTGCTACTCGTGTGCATTTCTGAGCAGCTTTGCCTTGCATGGAACTCTACTAAGTGCCAGTTAACATTTAAGTTCATTATCTATTTGTCCTGCTCATGGTGTACCCAAATAGTGCAGCACAGCCAGAATTTCCAAGGCTTTCTTACTCAGGGTTTAGGGTAATTCTCCTTGGTTGTTTATCTTTGTAGTTAGCTCCAGGAATTCTGACATTCCTTAATTAGGTTGCAAAGCATTTGTTATTATCCATTCTCTCTCTCTCAATAAAAAGCTTTTCTGGCCCAGTGCCTACTAGCAGAATAGAAATATACCCTCTTTGAATATCATTTTTCCCCATTCCAGCCATCCCCACCTCCCACCCTGGATTTTATCCCTCTTTGGCTTTGTACGGTGTCTTTTATACATATTCCTTGGCAACCCATCCCCCTTGTCCCCTCATTATCTCCTCCCACCTCCCTTCTGGTTACTGTCAGGTCGTTCTTCATTTTAGTGCCTCTGGCTATATTTTGTTTGCTTGTTTTTTTTTTTTTTTTGTTGATTAGGTTCCACTTATAGTTGAGATCGTATGGTATTTGTCTTTCACTGCCTGCCTCATATCACTTAGCATAATGCTCTCCAGATCCATCCAAGCTGTTGCAAAGGGTAGGAACGCCTTCTTCCTCTCTGCTGCATAGTATCCCATCATATAAATGTATCACAGTTTTTTGATCCACTCATTTACTGTTGGGCACTTAGGTTGCTTCCAACACTTAGCTATTGTAAATTGTGCTGCTATGAACATTGGGGTGCATAGGTTCTTTTGAATCAGTGTTTCAGGATTCTTAGGGATAATCCCAGTAATGAAATCACTGGATCAAAGTCAGTTCCATTTTCAGTTTCCTGGGGAAATTCCACACTGTTTTCCACACTGTTTTCCACAGTGGCTGTACCAGTCTGCATTTCCCACCAACAGTGTACTAAGGTTCCCTTTTGTTTACAACCTCACCAGCACTTGTTGTTTGTTGATTTGGTTATGATGGCCATTCTGACTGGTGTAAAGTGGTATCTCATTGTGGTTTTAATTTGCATCTCTATGATGTCTAGTGATGCTGAGCATCCTTTCATATGTCTCTGAGCCCTCTGTGTGTCCTCCTTGGAGAAGTGTACGTTCAGGTCCTTTGCTCGCTTTTTAACTGGGTTGTTTGTCTTCCTGGAGTGGAGTTGTGTAGGAGAGCACCCAAATAAACACAGTCAGAAACGAAAGAGGAGAGATTACAATGGATGCCACAGAAATACAAAGGATTGTAAGAAATTACTGTGAAGAACTATATGCCAAGAAATTTGGAAACTTAGGTGAAATGGACAAATTTCTACAAAAATATAATCTTCCAAAACTGAATGAAGAAGAATCAGAAAGCCTGAACAGACAGATAACAGATGACAAAATCAACGCAGTAATCAAAAAACTCCCACCACACAAAAGCCCTGGACCAGATGGTTTCACAGGAGAATTTTACAACACATTTAAGGAACAGCTAGCCCTTATCCTTCACATATTATTCCAAAAAATCCAAGAAGACAAAAGACTCCCAAACTCTTTTTGTGAAGCCAAAATCACCCTAATCCCAAAACCAGATAAAGACACCATGAAGAAAGAAAACTACAGGCTATTATCGCTGATGAAGGAGTCCAAGTTTTAAACTCTGCTGTGCAAGTCTGTTCAGAGCTTGAAATTGGAAAGACTTTAAATTTGGAGAGTTGCTATAAAATACTCAGTTTAAAGGTACCAAGGAGTTCTTTGTTTGTGGAATCATCCATGCATATTTTAGGTCTAATCAGGATATTAATACTCAAATCTAGGAGAAGAATATCTAATAAAATCCCTTCTTTTCTTAGGAGTCAGTTTCTTTAATAATATACATGGCAATAGATCTTTTAAAAAATATTCTACCAATGGCAAGAAACCAATATTTAATAATGCACCTTACCCAACAGGCATTTTTCAGGTGAAAAGTCTTGACAAAGAGCCCTAACAAAATACTTTTTTAAAAATAATTCTGGCCTTAAATTTTTCTCTGTGATTATGAACACTTTCAATTATTACTACTACAATGACTCAAATTGATAATAATGCTGCAATAAGAATACTTTACTTCTGAAAGCTTCCTGTTGGCTTAGGACATATTTTTCCTACTCTTTTTTCCCCAATCATGATGAACAGACAAATATCAAATGCATTTTTAGGACATTTGAAAAAATTATTAGAGACTTGAAGATTGGCACTAATATTTTTTCTAGGACTGTCAAAAGAAAATTTGATTGGAGGATCTCATTTTTCTGTGTTGTGTCTTAGATGCTGGGAAATAAGATTTAGTATGTCTCATAGCCCTGTTGACGGTTAGATTAATATCAAGGAAAATAAATATTCTGAGGGGAAGAAAGGGAGTATTTCCAGAGGAGAATATTCATGAATAATGATGGAAAATCAAACATTATTGGTATTCTAACTTTTTTATTAATGAATAAAAATAAAACACATTTTCACAAAAATATCTAGTAGGTACATAAAACTCATTTAATTTTGTTTCTAACCAGTCAGACATGTTCATGGAAAATAGATGTTACTATTATTTCAGAACTCTGAAAGAAAAGTTATTTTTGCAGTCATTTTATTGATAAACTCATTTAAAGAGAAGCCTCTTTCTTTGACTTATGACGGATTTCTCTCTAAATTCACGGTAAGATTTTAAAAATATAAATGCCACACAATGTTAGAGAGTAAGATGATTCCATTGAAAACGTCCCAGGAAATTTTCTAATGCATATCTTGCTCTTTAGAAAATTAAAAAGGGAGCAAATGACATACAAAGCACAACTCTGCTATAGTAAAAATGACTATGTATTGCACTTGTGTGAAATCTATACCTCAAAATAAAAACCTTCAACTATCACCTCATAAAATGAGGTGAGAAATCAGAGCACACGTCTCTACTGAGAAATACTGTCTCCAGTCTTCCCATTGTGTTGATTATTTAGATATTACTGAGTGCTTAGAGTTTCAAGAATGAGAGTTCACTGATTATAAAGAGAACTGGAAAGTATTTCATTGATAAAATAATCTCACAGACCATTGATCATTGTGGCAGTGATCCCTGGTGTTCTCATGTAACTAAATGATCATTTTAATCCTGCCCCACTGGAAGAAAAGAAAACTGTCCTGTGAATGGTAGTGTTCAGTCAGTGGCATCTACTGCTGTTATATTCAATTCAGATCAAGTAGCAAGCAGGTGTATAAAACTAGCAAGAATTTTGTAAAATTTGTTTTGAGCCTATAAATGTGTAAATCACTGACCATGATTTTCAAATGTTCTAAGAAACAGGTAAAAGACAAAAAACACTGATTAAAAATATTTTTCAAGCAAGAAAAACCTCTTTTGAAACCAAAAATAAGACAAAAGATTATATAACATGACCATATATTCTGACATAAATTCCCTTTTCCTCTTGTATTTTATTCCACTTAAATTCCTTTCTGTATTCCATTTTCCCTTATCTATTTCTCTAGTTTTTGCACCATTTTCTCTTTACCAAGATACTCCTTTTACTCTCTCCTTGGCAATTTCTTGATATTTAAAAGTCTCATCTCTTTGTCTTTTCCTCACTTTTAGTCCCACCTGCTGTGAGTCTTCTCTTATATAACATCAGATGAAGTTCAATTCTTGTGCACTTTTATTGAGAAATAGTACAAAGCATCAAGGAGAAGATATTTCAAAATTAGACAAGAATATGTGAAATGTTTTTTTAAAAGAGTGCTCAATCCAAGTGACTCAACATCAAAAGAAAATCACAAAATAGTTTGAGTCTCATTCATGTAATGAAATGATTTTCAGTACAGCTGTGTTCAAGAAATAGAACTAACTAAATTATAAGAATTTTCAGCAGAGACTTCCAGCTAAGATGGAGGCCTAGGTAGATACACTATGCCTCCTGAAACAACCAAAAGGAGGACAATGGCAAATTTAAAAAAAAAAAAAAAAAAGGAAAGAAAGAAAGAAAAACACACCAGAACTGCCAGAAAATCTAACCATCCAACAACCAAGGAGTTAAAGAAGAAACATTCATCCAGGCTGGTAAGGGGCAGAGACAGCAGCGGGGTGGAGAGGACTCTGGCAAGCCAGCAGCTAGAGGACCAGGGCAAGCAAGATGGTGGCTCACAGAATGGGCGAGGTGGTGGCTGATGGATCATGTGGTCCCACATTTGCATGCAGATAAACCAGGAGGAAAACTGGGAAGTGAGACACACCGTGCAACCCAGGGTGCCAGCACAGGGACATAAAGCATCAAAATCTCTAACCAAAAATACCTGTGGGGCCTGTGGGGGTTGAGGCAGCTGGAGAAACACCCAGACTCCCAAGAGAGTTCCTTGGAGATACCCACAGGGTCCTAGAAGGTACACAAACCCACCCACCCAGGAATTAGCACCAGAAGGGCCCAGTTTGCTTGTGGGCAGCAAAGGAAGTGACTGAACGCTACCAGAGAGCTGAGCAAGTGGCATTGTTCCTTCTCTGACCCCTCTCACACACACATGACACACCACAAAGCAGCAATGTAGGTTGTTCTGCCCTGGCAAATACCTAAGGCTCTGCCCCTTACTACATAACAGGCATGCTAAGACAAAAAAAAAAAAAAAAAAAAAAAAAAAAAAAAAAATGGCCCAAATGAAAGAACAGATCAAAGCCCCAGAAAAAAATACAACTAAATGATGAAGAGATAGCCAACATATCACATGCAGAGTTCAAAACACTGGTAATCAGGATGCTCACAGAAATGGCTGAGTATGGTCTCAAAATAGAGGAAAGAGTTAAGGCTATGCAGAGTGAAATAAAGAAAAATGCACAGAGAACCAACAGGGAAGGGAAGGAAACTGAATCAAATCAATGGTTTGGACTAGAAGGAAGAAATACACATTCCACCAGAGCAGAATGAAGAAACAAGAATTCAAAAATATGAGGAGACGCTTAGGAACCTACATGACAACTTCAAACAGTTCAACTTCTGAATCATAGGGGTGCCAGGAGGAGAACAGGAAGAGCAAGAAATTAAAACTTACTTTAAAAAATAATGAAGGAGAACTATCCTAATCTGGCAGAGAAAATACACTTCCAGGAAGTCCAGGAAGCCCAGACAGTGTCAAAGAAGTTGGACCCTAGGAGCACACACCCAGGAACATCGTAATCACATTACTCAAGATTAAAAATAGGGAGAAATTCTTAAAGGCAGCAAAAGAAAAGGAGACAGTTACCTACAAAGGAGTTCCCATAGACTATCAGCTGATTTCTCCAAAGAAACCTTGCAGGCAAGAAGGGGCTGAAAAGAAGTATTCCAAGTCATGAAAGCCAAGGACCTACATCTAAGATTACTGTATCCAGGAAACTTATTATTTAGAATGGAAGGGCATATAAAGTGCTCCCCAGATAAGATAAAGTTAAAGGAGTTCATCATTACCAAGCCCATATTATATGAAATGTGAAAGTGATTGATCTAAAGAAAAGAAGATCAAAAACTATGAACAGTAAAATGACAGTAACCTCACAACCATCAACAAATGAACCTAAAAAAACAAGCTAAGCAAATAATTAGAACAGGAATAGAATCGCAGAAACAAAGATCACATGGAGGGTTATTGGTGGGGAGAGAGAGGGAGGAGAACGGGGGAAAAGAAGCATAAATAGTAGGTACAAAGTAGACAGGGGGAGGTTAAGAATAGCATAGGAAACAGAGAAGCCAAAGAACTTATATGTATGATCCATGGACATGAACTAAAGGGGGGTGTTGCATGTGGGAGGGAGGTTCAGGGGGAGGGGAATAAACGGAGGAAAAAATGGGACAACTGTAATAGCATAATCAGTAAAATATATTTTTAAAAACATTTTCGGCAGAGAGAATCAAGAGGATCTTATAGAGAAATGAGATGTCAACCAATTGAAAAAGAGTTAATAGCATGGTAGTTGCATGTCTTGGCCATTCCAACAACTTTTAGATTCATTGTTCATCTTTGTACCTCTAGTTTGTTTCAAGTTTTCAATTACCATCAAAACTGTTCAGTTAATTAGATGATTATATTCCTTGTGGTGAGTTTCTTATACGCATGTACATGTAAGAATAATGGAAAAATCATCTTAACTCTGTCTATGCATAATAGATAATGGTTACTGATTATTAAGTACCTCTTCTGAAAACCATTAGATTATTTCCAAATTTTCCAACCATATTTTAAAGTAGGTATTATGATGCTCACTTCACAGGTGAGAAAACAGTGCAAAGATTTTGACTAGCCTCATAACTCCTCTGGTAAGTAAAGAAGTGGGGTTCTGAAAACAAGCAGGTGTGGTACTAAACCCCATGCTTTTCCATTAACCCACACTATACCTGCAGCCTTAGGCACAACATATATCATTGGAGTGATGCCACAAAGAAAGATTCTGAGAGTTAAAACAATTAATACAACTTGTAAAAATTTTAAAAAAAAATTCAAATTTCTATTGCAACAAGTCAGGCATTCTTGTCATTTACTGTTTCATGTAGAGGGCCACACTGCTTACAGTTGCACTCAGTAGGAGGTATGTCCCCACTGTGCCTGCTGTCATCTCTTCATTATAAGAAAACTAAAATATGCAGCAAAGTGTGCAAGCTTACCAGCATTGGTTACAGCTTCCTCATTTACTGCTTGAAAGTATGCCCCTTTTTTGGCAGACAACACAGTTAGTTAAGAATAATTCTATTATTTTTCTATAAACAGGATGACTGCAGAAGTGACACTCAATTTTTGCAACAGAGGAAAGCAGATGGCTTTTCGTGGCTCCACACTGCCAGGGACACAGAGGCTTTGATGGCAGTCCATTGCCCGCCCTCTCAGGGTGAGACGTACAAATGCAGCTGCTCACTGGGAAGAAAGCTGGGCAAGAGAAGGAGAAAATAACGACTGTCCTAGAGGAGAAAGAAGCCACAGAGAGGAAGCCAGGACCACTCAGAATTGTTCCATTTTACCAAATGTTTGTTGCAGAGGAGTAAAGATCATTGATATATACAGTCTCAGTTATGTGATGGGACAAAGCATAACATTCAATCTGATGCCTGGGCTTCTTGCCCATAATAAAATGTATCATATAATGAGACTGATTTCCTACATTAAAAAAGAAAGAGGTGAATAATCTTTATTTCAGGGATTAATTATCATCATTAGTTCAGAAAATGCTTTCCTTGTTCCAGAATCACAGGAAGGAAGAGATATCAAACAGAACATAAAGGAGAAGCAATTTAAATATATTGTAAAATCATAGTCCTTTTATAGACTCCTTTCATTTACCAAACATTTTCATCATTATCAGGCTAAATTGGACCAAAACCAAACCTTATAACATAGGGTCTATTTTGTCCCTTCTACAGGTGAGAAATCTGAGATCAATTAGGTCATACAATTTGCCCAAAGTCTCACTGGTTGTCATAGATATTTCTGGGTGTGTATTTCCAGATGAGATTATCATTTGAATTAGTGGACTCAGTACAGTAGATTGTGGGTGGGCATCATCCAATTCTTTGGGGGCCTCAGTAGAACAAAAGGCGGAGGAAGGAGAAAGTCACCCCTTCTTTTCTGCCTCACTGATTGAGATAGGACATCTCATCTCATCTCTTTTGCCTTTGTTAGAGGATTTAATCATCAGCTCCCCTGGTTCTCAAGCCTTTCAACTAGACTATATTACACCACTGGCTTTAGGAGACTTCCCATTTCTCCATAACTGCACAAACAAACTCATATATAGGGTCACACAGAAGTAATGCCTGCTTGTGTATGGTTGATAGGGTAATGAGATGGGTGTAATAATTTATAGTTTTCATTTGAAAATTTCACCACAAATGTTATACACTGTGTTTGAGTGTGATATTGCTATGTTACAAAATTACATGTTTATGGTTTTATAACAAAAGGTTTTGTAATAAAAGGGGCGTAATTTGTGCCAGACACTCTGTGTGTGTGTATCTGTCCAGAAGGTATCCAGCCACATAATATGAAACATAGAGGCATTTATTGAAGCAGATACAAGATACAAGAAACATTGTATATAGGACAATGACACCTTGGGACCTCACAGTTCTCCCAATCGCCATCAACTGCCTGATGGCATTTTTCTCAGTCTCACTGATGGTCTGAAATCTCTTCCCTTTCAAAAGTGATTTTAGTTTTGGGAAAAGCCAGAACACCAAATCTGGGCTGTAGGGGGTTGAGTCACCTGAGTGATGTTTCACCCAAGAACTCTGCATGAGATGTGATATGTCAGTGGACGTGTCATCATAATGAAGCTGTCAGTCAGCAGTTGCCCATAGCTGCAGCCTTCTGAATCATGTGAATAGTTTCCATGGAGAGATGTTCAATCTTAATGCAAAATTTGATGCAGATTTGTTGCCCTATTCACTTAGTCATTTTGAATGTGATGGCCATACAGTACATATGCTCACTCAATGCCTCCACTTCAGTGTACAGTGAAGTCATCATTGTTCACACATGCACACTCCAGTTCACTCTCCTGCACTGCCAGATTACATCAATGTCATGCATACACTTCTCTTTATATTAACAATGGCTGGACGTTTTCTGGACAGACCTCATATACACCCACACACATATATACATATATACATATTTAATTATACATATATAGATTATATATATTATCATACTGGTCTATTTCTCTGAAGAGACCTGATTAATAAAAAATCAAGAAGCTACAACTTTACCAGAGACTTCAAATCCAAACTCCAAGAAAACACTTCCCATGAGATGACATAACTTCTAACCATGAGTTTTACATTTGAAGAAGCATCTATATAGAGCCAGCCACCTTTCCATTGTACATCCACAGCACTGTTGTACAAAGTTCTGTAACCAGAAGGACCCTGAGCATGGCTCAATAGCCTGCTGTCACCAACTTGACATCTCAACAAGTTTCCCCACATTTTCATTTTACACTAGGCCCTACAAATTATGTGGCCAGGCCTGTCCACAATGCCCTGCACAACCTTATTAGTGTAGATCACACTGAACCTTGATGAAGAGTTTAATCATCTGTCATCCCCAGAAGATGGACTCCCTCATGAGTAGACCTCTATGACCTCTAAACTGGTCCTAGTCACCTTTGACCTCATCTCAGACCTCAGCAACCTCCACTCTAGCAACACTGCCTCTTGGCTCTTTTTCTACCACATTGAGCCCCACTTCCTCTGCTTGAAACACTTTCCCCCCAGGAAGTTCCATGCCTCACTTCTTCTCTTCATTTCTCTGTTCAAACGCTACTTCAACAGAGACGCCTTCTCTGACCATCCTGTTCACAATAATGCACATCTTCTCACTCCCTCACTTGCCCTGCTTAATTTTTCTTTATAACATTGGGGTACCATCTCAAGTAACACACAGCCATTGGTTTAATTTTCATTGTTGTTCTGGGCTGAAAAAAATGCATATGTTAAAGCCATCACCGCTAGTACCTCAGAATGTGACCATATTTGGAGATAGGAACTTTATTTTTGCATTTATTTTTATTTATTTTTTCCATTTCTTTTTAGTCCCCATAACCCACTATCCACTGCAATCACCCCTATTGTCCATGACCATGAGTTCTTTTCCCTTTTCATTCAATCCATCCACCCACTAACCACTCCCCCTAGCTGTCAACCTGCTACTTATGAGTGTGTCCATTTTGCTTCTTAGTTCAGTTTGTTCATTAGATTCCACATATGAGTGAAATCATATGACATTTGTCTTTCTCTTACTGTCTTATTTCACTTAGCGCAATGTTCTCCAGGTCCATCCATACTATCACAAAGAATAAAACTCTTTTCTTTTTTATAGCCAGATAGTATTCCATTGTGTAAATGTCCCATAGTTCTTTTATCCTCTCATGTACTGATGGAAGGCCATACCACCCTGAATGTGTCAGATCTCATCTGATCTTGGAAGCTAAGCAGGGTCAGGCCTGGTTAGTACTTGGATGGGAGATAAGAACTTTAAAGAGCCAGTTAAGCCCTAATCACATCTGACTATTGTCCTTATAAAGGGAGGAAACTTTACCATACAGAGACACACCAGGGGCACAGACAGAGGACAGACCATTTGAGGAAAAAGCAAAAAGTTGTTGTCCACCCATCAAGGAGAGAGTCCTCAAGAGAAACCAAACTGGTGACCTCTTGATCTTGGACTTCTAACCACAGGAACTGAGAGAAAATAAATTTTACTTGTGTAAGCCACCCAGTCTGTGGCATTTGTTACAACAGCCCTAGCAGACTATAATTGTCTTTGACATCCACTAGAATGTAGTATCTATGAGAAAAAGGATTTTGTTTCATCCACTGCTATAGGTCCAATGCCAAGCAGTAGACACAGAAGATATTTTTTAATTGTTGAATAAGCAATGAATGATTTTATAATTACTTAAGAGGATTTTGAAGAGAATCTGCAAATACTTTGTGGTACCAAAATGTAACTGGAATTAATTACACCATGGAAAGAGACCTGGGAACCATTTGTTAAACAAAGGTTTTCATTGTAATGAGACTTGACCAGCTCTGTGTTTTCACTCAGGCTTGTAATGCAGCCACTAATGGATTATGTCAAAACCAAGAAACTGAAGATCACAGTACATGCTAGAAGAAAGGTTACTGTCACACAGTGTTTGTTATTAGAAAAATTACAGAAACAACCTACAGCAAAAATCAATCAGAAACCTAAAGGATACCTCACAACCTTCCTTCCATGCATTTCTCTGACAGCTCAGATCAGTTACAACTAATTACTCTTAGCAATTCCATAGCTACATAACCATGGCTTCAATAACACATTCCAACTACCACATGCTCCTCAGGTTGTGTTAATATTACCACAGCTTTGTCCTCACATTAACAAGACAAAACAGGTGAGCAGCAAATTACCAATCAACACATTGACTGATAGCCTCACAGTTCTCTGGACTCCAATGCCAGAGTGACTAATATTCCCTGTAAGGTGACAGATATTGGGCTAGTTCAGGTATTTCTGCCTGTGGTGACATTTTTGACACGGGCAGTTAGGGTCTGACAGTTTCTACCATGTAGGTAAATGGAACTACCTAGTATTGCAAGGTGCAGAAAGAACACAAGAGCTAAAGTTATCCCCTTGTGCACAGGATATGTCTGCTTTTTGCATAAAGTAGCTCAGACATATTGAAGTGATATACAGATGTTCATGATTTCCATTTACAAGTGTAAGAGATCAAAAGGAAATTAAAATTATGGAAGAAATTTCACTGACTCCTATTTTACACTTGGTTTCCTTACAAATCTTATTTCCATGCTACTTAAAACAGGGGAAGAATTAGATGTACAAAAGATGCCTAATGCCAACTACTGTGGGAAGCTTGTTAATACCTTAAGCCATTTAATTATCAACCTAAACCTCTGGAGTAATTATTCCTATCAACAAGAAGTGATAAATGTGAGGTTTAAAAAGGTCAATTTCTTGTCCACCACTTAGGAAGTGACTGTGAAGAGCACCTTCCCAGCACTCCAATTTCTGGTGAAAGAAGCTATAACCTCCTTTGGGAAGGCTAGCCCTTATCCTATTCTCAGCCTTTGATATTCGATTGGGGCTGACCTGAGAACTGGTTCAGAGGAACAGACATGTAACATAGGTCCCCTTGCCCATAGCAACAAGAGAACAAGGGTGACACCCAGGACTTCTACAGGAATTGCTAAAGGGGTAGGATGTTACACTGGACCTACCATGTGTCATCATAGAGAGAAAACCTGGCTAAGAATGAAGTAGCCACAGGGAAAAAGTCAAGCAAAAGGGAAAGAAGTGAGCAAGAGAGAAACAGAAGAGAGAAAGGTTACAAAAGCATAATCCAACCCTTGCATCTGGCCATGCCAGGGAGCTCTCACATATCTGCACTCGAGGCTTTCGGTTTGTCTGACAGTGATTTTTTTCCCTAAAGCAAATCACAATTTTTTGTCACATGCATTCAAGAGCTCTGTCAAGTATAGGATAAGGACATTCTATGTTTATGACCAATAAGCTATTCATTTTATAAGGTTCTTTTCCCATGATTGGTTCAATAGTTGAAGCTTTATTTATTTTATTTTTTTAGTTTATTGTGGAAAACTAACACCAACAAGGACAATTTGACTCCACTATCAACAATAATCATCAGAATCTCTACCTGTGTTATACTCATAATATGGTGTTAAATCTACCATGAAATGAAATAAGTATTTATGAAGAGGTCAATACCCTCAGATCCACGTTTCACTTGCTAAGGTATTGCCATTAGAAACCCAGGCGCGGAGAGGTGAAGGTACTTGGCCAGATTACTCAGTGACTTAGTGGCAGTTGACCTGACCACTAATCACTCCTCTCCTACAAATGTCTTTTGCTGTTACACAGGCAAATAACCAGAATAATAGACACCCTTCTCTTGTAACTCGTAAAGTACTTTACTCAGTGTGTAAACAGGAAGAAAAAAATTCAGCACTAACTAAAGATCCTATAAATAGGAACCTCATTTCTAAGTTAAATAGCTAATTAAAAATGTTTCTACCTCCTTGGTTTTCAACCTTATCATGAGGAACAGAATTTTTTCTCAAATAAAATCTTGCTTGGTGTCCTACTATATAAAATAACTGAAAATTTTAAAAGCATATAGGTAAGTTCATATATATATATATATATATATATATAATTTCCACATAAAATGAGTAAATAAAAATGAAACTGTTTTGATGAGCATTCATTTTAAAATCAGAAGTGCATTTGACAGGTGCAGTTTTATATGAAGTCTACATACCATTTATTTCTAATATTTTATGACTGATTTTAAGGAGTAAAGAAAAACCCCGATTCCCCAATATCTGCAAAATAGAAATAGGATTATTTGTTTCAACTCATCTTTCAAAGTCAAATTCAAGTATCTTCCTCTGTGAACATGTCTTCCCATTCGATCCAGCATGGTATACTTAAATTACATTTTAATTAGAGTCCACTATACTGTAATTTCAATGTCTCATGCTTTTATATCTTCTGGTCTAACACAGTGCTAATTAAGCTCCCTTCATTTCTTTAACGTATCTGAGAATAGAGCGGTTTAAAGAGATGAACAAGTACATTTGACCATCTTCTGTGCAAGATCTTAGACAAGACCAAACATTTCTGACATAACATCCCAGACGATCCATTAGGTAATCATGGTACCCTTCTAAATTGCAGATTATATAATCACTGTTTTTGAGAAACAATAATGGCTACTTCCAACATGCTCCTAAATGTTACTGTAGTTTTTCATGTATCAGTCTAAAATTCAGACTTTCTGAAGTCTTTTTAATTCTGGGCCACTCTGCAGCCCTTTACATTCTACAGTATTGAAGATAAATAAACAGTATATCCCAAAAGTGCTAAGAACTACCGAACTACACCAAACTATAAGTAATGCAAATGACCTTCAATTTTCTGCTACAAAAAGTGCTCCCAGATATTCTTGGACATGCCCAGAGAATATCACATGCAAGCCCATAAATAAATACTCTCCCATCAGCCTGAACATACGCCTACTAGAATTTTAGCTTCCAGATCTGCCCAGCCCAATCTGATTCTCAGTTAGATTCAAGTTCCACTATGACCTAACTACATAAAATTTTATGTGTCAGGTAAATGCATAAAAATGAAGCCAGATTGATACATATCTCGCTAAACCAATTGACAGGCTCTAGCTCTCAATTTCTTCTATATGGCATCCATCATTGGGTATGTCAGCCTTTTCTTGATGACCACCAAAGTCATCCCCTCTACCATAGGTGGAATGGGTTCTATCCACAGACACCAGTACATCAGTATTGTAGTCCTACCATTCCTGGGAATGGCAACTTCAAGGTGACCTATGACTCTCAATTCGTGAAATTTGCATGATTCAGCTTTGCTAGTCAGTCATAAGCACTTCAAAATTGGTACATTCATAGTCATTTCTTTCACAGTCCAGCCTGATGAGTCTCAGCACTTTGAACTGAGATTGAAACTATTGGGGAAAAGATGCACTATGTCAATAGGAGCTGCTAAACTGAAAGTAATAAGCCTAGAATTACTACTAGCTTCTTTTTCTAAGACTTAAGGAAAGACTTCCTTAGAAATAAAATTTAAAAAGCAACACTGAGAGATGGAGAAACACTGATCACTGACAGCATCATTTGAGGCCTTTCTCCAGTTGTACTTTCAGTTACCATTATGCTCCACATTTTTCAGTTGCATAAGTCAATAAATTCCCTTTTTGATGAAATCAACTTGAGTTCAGTTTTTGTCACTTGCAATAAAAATGTACCACCAATATGATAAAAAAATTATTTCTTCCATTTTCTGAATTTTCTGAAAGATATTCTATTTAATACCTTCCCTCTAGAATCAGTCTGGGCCCTTTCCAATATTATTAATCATATTTATTATTTAGACTACAACTCAAAAAATTCCATTTTAGTATATATTTTTTAAAAATCCTAACAAGTCTAAAATATAATATGATCATGATTACTTATGATCCATGATAGAGGATTATATTTTCCAAAATTGGCTACAGCAATATTTTTGTTTCCACATATGCTTCTATTTTAGCATTTTGCCATCGCCCATTAAGAGACTGATTCTATTTCTCCACATTTAGATGCCAGGCTGGACTTTTAAATGTCTACATGAATAGAATGCACCAGAAGTGATGATGTGTGACTTTCAAAACTAAGTCATATACAGCAACACAGCTTTGGCCTCTCTCTCTCTCTCTCTCTCTCTCTCTCTCTCTATCTATCTCTCTAGCTCTAGCTCTACCTCCATCTCTCTATCTCTTCTCTCTTTATTCTTATAATCAAAATGCCATTTTGTGAGGAAGCCCAGGTTACATTGTATATGGGTGTTCTGATCAATAACCCAACTAAGCACCCTGGCGTCAACCATGTGAGTAAATAAGACTTCAAATTAAATTATTCTAGCTTCTCTCTCTCAATTATTACAGCTGAGGCACCAAACGTTGCTGGCCCACAACAAGCTATTCCATTATACCCTGTCTAAATTCCTGACTTGTGAGAGACAATAAATGATGATATTTTTTAAACCACTGTATTTTGTGATAATTTTTTACACAGCAGTAGATAACTAATAAAGCCATCCTTATCATAATTGTCTTAATTCACATGATTTTCATGAAACCTAGTTTTTATAGCTATATTGGTTGGTCACCCTATACTTTAAAGCACTTAACACAGCCCTCACTTTTATCAAAGAATATCTTTCATAATTTCTTTGCATGGACCTTATGCCATGAAAGATTCCCTATTAAATGAGTGACAATATGTACACATCGATTTGATTTTCTTTTTCTCATTAACTAGAACTTTCTCAACTTTGATCAGGATAAAATAATCAGAATTGCCACACTGCAATTCTGTCAATAAAATTCTAGTCAAAAATCAAATAAAATTGGGGATTTTTAGATTGTTTATACAGACTAATAAAAAATATTTTAATATTAAATATATAGTGTCTCAAATTGGAAACCAGTGCCACAGATGAAAAAACAGAATTCTAAATTAATTACTAAAGGCAAAAGTGGTTTTGGTACTGATAGGTTAATCTTTACTACTAATTCACTGGCAAGAATGAAGTTTTTAACTACTCAGTACACTTTTGGAACATACTGACAAGTTACTTTTGAAAAGGTGACTAATGTGAACCAGCAATAACAAAGTCCTCTCAAACTGACACTGATTGGCACATTTTACTTTTATTTTGCCTGGACCCCCACAATTTGTCCAACCTTTTTGACCAAACTGCTAGTCAGCTCAAACAAATAATAACATAATTTTTAACAATCAAATGGTTTTATTTGCCTGGATTGAGCAGTCATTTAAATAACTAATCCAGTCAAAATTATCAATAAAGCACAAGTCTTTCAATTTCATTCTCCACTTGCCCTTTCCACAAAACCCTTTTCCCTGAAAATGGTTTCTTACTTAATTTGATAAATATTTATGTAGCAGTGGAAAAGGTGCCAGGAGACAGAACCATATACGCCAACTAGGTCTTTGCCTCAGTGAACATGTACCTTAAAGGGTGATACTGACAAGAAAAGGTGATCTAAAAGCACAGGAAAAAAGTTATTTTGGCAGACTACACAGATGGTCATAATGATTCTTCCTATGCTGTATCACTCCCCCTTGCAAAGTGACTTTGCCAATCTTCCCATCAGTAAACGACATCACATTCTCAATTTCTTGAATCTTGGTTTGACCATGTGACCTCCTTTAGTGAGTAGAATATTCACAAACATAATACCAGCAGAGAACTGAAAACTGCTTACCCCTTCTCCTAACTGTGGTTGAAACTCTGAAACCTACGTGTGACTGAGACCAAGCTAGCCTACTGGAGAAGTCACATTGAGCAGAATCCAGTACTGGACAACCTGCCAAAGACCAGACAGCTAAGTGAAGTCATTTTAGACTCTCCAGACACATTCGAGCTGTCAGGTGACTTGAGCTGCATGGGTGACCACAGGAAAGACAAATGGCCCCAGTACCACCCAACTTAGCCAGCCCAAATTGCTGGCCCATATAATTATAAATGAAAAATGGTTATTGTTTTAAACCACTAAGATTTGATGTGGTTTGTTCTACAGTAACAAATACTTAATACAGCCACCAAATCCTGTCTCAGTGAAGGGATAGAAAGGGATTTAAAAAAAAAAGGCTTCTGTGTACTAAAGAAAGAGAAAATAAATTACAAAACATAGGCACTGAAGGATCTTAAATTCTGAAAGTGAAGAGAAACATTACATTACAATAACAGAATATTTTGATCACTGCCAGGAGTCCAGGTGGATAAAACAGGACAGCATGGTAGCCAGACTCTAAACTGGCCCCTTATGACCCTATGTGACACCAAGAGAATATGGTCGAAATGACAGGATGTAACTTCTGAGGCTAGGTCAAGGTATTACAGCTTCTACTTGGTTTTCTTGGATTGTTCACTCTAGTCACCATGCCATGAGGGTATTTAAGCAGCTTAATAAAGAAGCCCATGTACAGAAGATCTGAGGCCTCCTCCTCACAACCAGTGCCAACTGGCCAGTCATATAAGAACCCACCTTGGAGGGGGATCCTCCAGCCCCAGTCAAACCTTCAAATGACCGTAGCCCCAGTCAACATCTGATCGCAAACTCATGAAAGATCCTGATCCAGAACCTCCCAGGCAAGCATAAGCAAATTCTTAACCTGCAGGAACCAACATAGATAGTAAATAAGTATTATTGTAATAAGCCAGTAATTGTGGAGTGATTTGTTATGCATTCATAGTAACTAATACAGGGGACCTAGGCATTACATTGACAAATCCTGAGAGAAGGGGTTATATACAGTAATTACTGCCCTGTTCATCAAATCTAAAAAACATGTGCTCACGGATTACCCTCTAGGAAATCCTCCCAGAGAGCTGTTCTTCCTGTTAATTCAACACATAGAAATTGGTTAAGTGAATTATTTTTAAAACATTTTAATATGTTCTCCCATACAGTTTAGCTCCCTTTTCATATTGATGATGGTTTCTTTAGCCATGCAGAAACTTTTTAATTTGATTGAGTCCCATTTGTTTATTTCTTCCTTTATTTCTCTTGCCCTAGGGGATATATTGGCTAAAACATTGGTACACAAGATATCTGAAATTTTACTGTCTATGTTTTCCTCTATGATTTTTATATCACAACTTACATTTAAGTCTTTTATCCATTTTGATTTTATTCTGGTTGATGGTGTAAGATGGAGGTCTGATTTCATTTTTGGCATGTACCAGTCCACTTCTCTCAACACCATTTATTGAAGAGATTGTCTTTACTCCATTGTATGCTCTTGCCTCCTTTTTTGTATATTAATTGACCATAAAGATACAGGTTTATTTCTGGGCTCTCTACTCTATTCCATTGATTTATATGTTTGTTCTTATGCCAGTACCAGACTGTTTTGATTACAGTAGCCTTGTGGTATAGTTTGATATCAGGTATTGTGATTCCTCCAATTTGTTCTTATTTCTCAAGATTGCTGAAACTATTTGGGGTCTTTTTTGACCAATGATACATTAGACAAGGGTTTAATCTCTAAAATATATAAACAACTTTTATGACTCAACACCAGGAAGACAAACAATCCAATTAAAAAGTGGGCAAAAGACCCAAAGAGACACTTCTTTGAGCACATACAGAGGGCCTATAAACATGTAAAAAAATGCTCAACATCATTAGCCATCAGAGAGATGCAAATTAAAACCACAATGAGACATCACCTCACACCTGTCAGAATGGCTATAATTAATAAATCAACAAACAACAAGTATTGGTGAAGATATGGAGAAAAGGGAACCCTAGTGCACTGTTGGTGGAAATATAGACTGGTGCAGCCATTGTAGAAAACAGTATGGAATTTCCTTAAAAAACTAAAAATGTAACTGCCTTTTGACCCAGTGATTCCACTGCTTGGAATATACCCTAAGAATCCCAAAACACTAATTCAAAAAAATTTATGCACCCCTATGTTCATAGCACTATATACAGTAGCCAAAATCTGGAAACAGCCCATGTGTCCATCAGTAAATGAGTGGATAAAAAAATGGTGGTACATTTACACAATTGATCTACATAGAAGAAAGAAAGAAAGAAAGAAAGAAAGAAAGAAAGAAAGAAAGAAAGAAGGAAGGAAGGAAGGAAGGAAGGAAGGAAGGAAGGAAGGAAGGAAGGAAGGAAGGAAGGAAGGAAGGAAAGAAAAGAAAAGAAAGAAGAAATTCCTACCTTTTGCAACAGCATGGATAGAACTGGAGAGCATTATGCTAGTGTAGTGAAGCCAGTCAGTGAAAGACGAATACGATATGATCTCATAAGTGGAACCTAATGAACAAAATAAATTAATAAGCAAAATAGAACCAGGGGCATAGAATTATAGAACAGACTGACAGCTCCAAGAGGGGAGGAAGAGGTGGGGAATGACTGGAAGAAAGTGAAAGTATTAGTCAGAGAACTTATATGAAGGACCCGTGGACATGGACAAGGATGTGGGATTGACTATGGAAGTGAGTGGGATGAAGTGGGAAAAACTGGGACAATTATAGTAGTGTAAACAATAAAATACTTAAAAAATAAAAACATTTTAATGACCAAGTCTAAAACGCAATGTCTTTATTTCACTTATGCATAATTCAGAAAGTTTCAACTAAGTAGTTGGAGGTTAGAGTATGAAGTACAGAAGGTCCGGGGCTTACATCTTCAACAATGTTGTTATTTTAAATGATTTCTGTTCCTTCCTATGGTTTAAAAGATCTGCCTCTTAGAAGCATTGTATATTGGTAGAGTCTCTAAGGAAAATAAAATTCTTATAACAATTTTAATCATAATGTGATGTAATAAAATATCATTCCCCAGAGTTCTTGAAAATCAAACAAGTTAATATCTATCTGAGAAAAGAGAAGTTCTCCCTGAGGGTAGGAAATTTAGTGGGAGACCTTTTAAGGTCCACCTGAACTGAATAACTTTCCATAGGATTTCCTAGAATATGATTCCTAACCTTCAAAGTCATCCTTGGCATGGCAGTAAGAACAAACATAGGCCATGGAAAGCCATAGAGTCATAGTCTCCTTCCAGCCTAGCTGCTTTGTCTTAGCTTTGCTGTTGGACTAGATTTTAAGATCCAGGTTAATAAGTCAATCAGTCTGCATCTCAGTTTTCCCACAATAAAATCACACTAAGAATTTTACCTACTGTCTGGGATTGTTTTAAAGATTTAATAAGAACACATACATAAAACAATAAACTCAGCAATAGGTAATTTATAAACTCTAAATATTAGTTGCTATTGCCTCCACTACAGTGAGGAAAATTAAATTAGGAATGAGCTAGAGTACCTAACAAAGTTTCCAGCCCACTGTAGCCTCTCAATAACAGGTGGTTATTAATATTAAATTAATATTAGTAAATGTTAATTTGATAATAGTTGAAGAGTAACTTTTGTTACCATTCTTTTCATAGATAATATTTTATGGAAGCTTAATAACTTATTAGGAAACAAATTAAGCCTTAGAGATGACCTCTACATTTGGAATACCAAGTAAACTCTCCATTTTATACTGTAGTCTAGCTAGAGAACTAATTTAAAAACCAAGTCACTAAGTCACAATGTCTTAGCAATTGTGAGATGTACTTCATCCTGAAAATCATACTTAGCCCAGCAAGAATTCTAAGACCATGGGTGTACTTCAATGCACCTAATAGGAAAAATTTAGAATTGTTTCACTCTTTAAGTTATGTTTTAAAATATTTTAGGATTATATATAATACATTTTACTAGTGCATTATACAACTGTTGTCGTGTATGTGCAAAAGATCTAACCTTACCTATTGCCAGCTTATGTTCAAGAAGTAACACTGCTCTAAGTTTCCTTCTGAGATGCGCTGTCCTGCACGCTGGCTAATGAACATTTTGCTGCATTACTTTTGAAAACAGCACTATGAAGCACTGTTTACATCCCTGTGCTTAAGGTACTTACAGTAGTAACTCCATAAATGCTCGTATACCTAGACTCACACAGCACAACACTAAACAAAGAAAAGAAGCGTCTCCTCCGAATGCTTCCTGCGAGGTCACTAGAGTGTTTTTATGGGCCCAATGTATTTTAGACAATGACATCTTCTTGAACTCAACTTTCAACAATTAACTCTAAAAAACGGAAAAGAATTTAAATTTTCTCTAATTTTCTAGTCAGAACTGAGAGTGCTCATTCACACACAAACTATTCACCGTGCTGCTCTCTGCTGAGTATAAGATTGATCCATCTGTCCAACTTGTTTTCTTATCATTTCCCATAAATTGCTTATGTTTAAATTAGCCAATAGACATTGTACCTAAACCCATTAGGCCGTGAAAGCAAAATATGTAATTAAGGTCTACCCTCTCTGCCTTCGTTTCCACTGTGAAAGCACTCCACACACAGCATTTGGTGAAATTGTTGCTTTTAAGTTTGCTTTGTGAAGAAAGATTTGGTGACTCTTGACCCTCAAGGGTTGTTCTTTGACCCATCATTTTTCTCTACCATCTGGCATGTTTACTTGAAGCAAATGCCTTGGGTCAGAGGGCAGACCAGACATGTGGAAGGACAGCTTTGTCATAAAAGCAATAAAGAATGAGTAGGTACTTCAGAATAGAGCACTGTGCATTTCGTACAGCTGCTGAGCAGAATGAGGTAAGGTTAGTCATATGGCTAAAAACAAAATAAAGTGTCATTTACTATGCATCCTAGCAGACGGGTAAAATGCAGGATGTCTAAGTTCAAAAGCTGAGCGCAGGCAGCTTCCTTTTCCATTTCTGGGAGAGTTACTTTTTATGCTTTACTGGGCACATTACTAAACAATATGTTAGACCAGACACAAGGGGGAAAGTGGTTTATAAGCTAAATTAACCAGATTGATTATTCAGGAAGAGTGTTGATAGTCTAATAATCCCCAAGCAACAAAATTATAGACAGAATAGCTGTAAGGAACTAAAAAGATCAAGCAATCAATTTTTTTCATATCTAGGGCCCCAAATATAATGAGATAATGACCATTTTGTTCTTGGTAAATTGAAGCTTTTTTGAAAAGAAAAACTCAGAAGTGAACATTGACATCAGTTATGTACACTCACTGCAGACCCCCAGAGAAGGAGCTCTGTGCAATAATTCTTCCCCCTTACTTTGGCATTTGTGCTAAAAATTAGGGTACATTGACTGAAGCTTGCAAAATCCTTAATACAAAAGCCCCTTACAAAAAAACTTTAAGTTTCTTTACAAATAACTACCTCTGGCTCCCTTCATACAGCTTCCCTGAATTTTCAAGGTCTTTCAAAAACCTGTTTTTGCTATCTAGTTCATAAAAGTTATAAACGATCTTTGATTGATTCAGATTGTTTTTCTGTTGCTAGAGGACACATTTCCCCACCCCCCTCAACTTTAGAATGTAATGAGAGAAAAGAGGAGGTGGAAAACTCCCAATTCTGCTCAAGTCTCGGTGCTATTCTCATGTCAATTTTCTGTTGCTTACCTTTGAACAGTTGGGGGTCGGGGGAATGCCCTGAAATAGAAACTCGAAAATGATTTGCACTTATATTCACTCTTAATGTAAAGGGGGGAGTTGCTATGAGTCTTGAGATGAAAGTGATTAAAGGGAAGAGTTAGTCAGCGAAAGAAATAAAAGGAACTTTCTCCTAAGGAAAAAAAAAACAATAAAACAAAGGAAAAAGATCAAAGGAAACCTCCCTCTTCTACCCTGATTGTCAGGGGATAGTTCTTCACATAGTGAATACACTTTGATCCTGGAAACTCTGCATTTTTAGTCTTTGCCAACTTGGTAAAAGGGATGTCCCTTGTGGAAGATTTTCTCATATGGAGCTTTTAAAAAAAATTCATATATATTAAGACTTCCATCCCTTGCAACATTCCTACTGAAAAATTCATGTCGCAGAGCATAGCCATTCTGTTTTCAACCCCAGACTTCTGTAAAGAGCCGCTATTCTCCCGGGTTTGTCCTTGCCAATTTCAGAATTGATCGTACTATAGAAAATTTATAGATGGACATGGAGATCATACTGATGTGTGCACTTACAAGCAAAAAAGGGAATCCTAAGCTTGCTTTGAGGAAAAAGCCTTCTAGTGAAGTTTCCCCTATTTATATTTAATATACTTGTTTGTGCAAGAAAGGGCAAAAAAAGCGGAGGCTTTGGAAAAAGAGTAGGGCATGAGTACCAGCACCTGCACTTACGAGGGGGTGACCCTGGGCAAAGTATTCAATCACTTGGAGCCTTTTTATAAAAGCAAGGATAATTTGCACCTCTCTGATGAGTTGAGAAAGTTACAGTGATCCAAGAAGAGATAACTACTAGTATCTTATTGCAGGAAGCAGGGTGTGTTGTAGAAAAACACAGAGTGGAATTCTGAAGGGTGAGAACTCAATCACAAGCTGTATGATTCTATGTTGAGAAACCAGTATTTAAAATCTGAATTCTAATTAAACAGAGGGAAGTGATAGGAAGTCATTTCTTTTTAATAACAGCACCCTCATGCCTGTTTGCAAACCATTACTCCTGCAAGCTGTGCAGTCTCTTCCCACTTGGTTTAGGCATCTTTCTGCTGTCATTTAGTGATCCCCTTGACACTGGCCCACACTCACAGGAGACTGAAGAATCTGGTTCCTTGCTCACAACCCCAGGTTCTGCTATCAGTGTCTTGTCCTGGAAGAAACATGGACTTCAGATTTGGTTTGGAATACCAGCCTTTCTTGTTGCCAGCTATATGACTCTCAGCAAGTTGCTAAAATGATGAAAATAATGCCTACATCACAGGGTTTTCTGTGGAAGAGATGAAGTTACATAAGCAAAGGTTATATGCAAAGCTCAGGCCTGGGTCACAGGATGATCAGAATGATAAGCACTCGATGTACCCAAAGTTACCTGTCCCCTCTAAACTCAATCTACTTTCCTGATGCCAAATTTCTGCACCTTGGTTGTTTCTCCTTTCTTTTCCAAAAAAACTTCTCAGAGCTTTTGTACATATTAACTCATTTAAGCCTAACAGAAACCCCATGAGAAAGGAAAATTTGTGTACAATGGTATAATTGAAGAAACTGGGGCATAAAGCAGAGAAGTAAACTTGCCTATAGTTTCACAAAAACAAAGAAATGAAAGATTAGAAAAGTATCTAGATTTATCTTCTAAGAATTATGGAAGGTCAATAAATAACCCTTCTTTCTATGTCTAAGTATATAACAAACTTAGGCGTATTTCTGTCAGACAGATGGATTACTGACAAAGAGCTAAACAGGAGAGGGTGACTCAATTATAAATAAATAGGCTGATATATATTACTGCATTGAATTTACCTCCTGCAAGAAAAAACTACTGGTCATAACCTCAGAGACAAAGCCTGAACTGCCAAGAAGCAGCTGAGAATGTTTCTCTATACACAGGTAAATCCCAAATAAAGAGAAGAGAGGACAAGGCTAAGGCAATGATGGCCAGCTGAAACTTCCTTACTAGCGGGTCACTTCCTGAAGAAGATGCCAATCTTCTTAACATGAGGAGAGAGTGAAGGGACAGAAAGTGACCACAAGTGAAATTCCCTCCACATGAAAGGACACATGAGCAGTGGGAAATAAGTGTACCCCTCTCCAACATATCTGATTCCAAAACCTGGTCTCCTACCACTACATGAAAGAGAAGCAGGAGAGCTCAGTGCATATTAGAAAATCAGATCCCCTAATTTTAATTTAATCCTAACTCAACTGCTCTGCCACGAATTGGGGGGCATATCCTTTACTATCAAATGCTCTGATTTCCTCATGTGTAAATAGTACTGCTACATGTATACAAGGTTGTTGTATATATAGGTTTCAACGTGTGTGTATATCTTATTTTATTTTATATATTACATTTTTATATAAAATTATATACACACACAAAGTTTTTAAATAGTATCTGGGGCATAAGACTTGTTCAATAATTGTTAGTGATTATTAATAGTAATAATGCCTGACTAATAAAGACTATTCAGAGTGTTTTTGAGGTCAGAATATGTAATTGCAAACACATTCTTTGTATATAGACCCATTAATCACCATACATTTTAGGAGCAGAGAAAAATATCCATAAATTAATCCTATTCCAATGCTTTCTCAATGTGATAATCTAAGATATACATTAGTCTTAAAAATTATGTATGAGAGTTTTGAGCTGTGAGCTATATATTTTATTTCTTCTTCATGCTTTTATGTTTCCAAATTTTCTACAATAAATAAAAATTATTTTAAAGCAAAAAAGGAAAGAAAGTATGAATTAACCAGTGGTCAATAAATATCTGTTGATCATCTAATTTTTATCAGTCACTGGGCTAAATGACATTCAATAGGACTCTTTCTGGAATCTGTTATAAATGGTGATAGGAAAGACATGTTTACAATGACATAAAAATGAGAGGCTATTGCTATTTTATTCATAATTATAAAGACTGCCTCTTTTCTCTCATTTTTGAGGTTGTCTTACTAATGAATATAGACACACCTGACATTTTTAATTTTTTATGAATGGATATTTATCTCAAAATAGAAATTTTCATAAATAAAATGCATCATCATTTATTAGTCATCTACAAGATTTGAGGAGCTTTGAACACAATTTACTGACGTGATCTCTAATGCTCATAACAGACTACAGAATAATAATGTAGGCATTATTATTCCCATTTTATAGAGATGAAAACTGAGCCCAGAGAGGTTGTGACTCTCTGGGTTCTTTAACTATCCAGTGCGCCAGGTGCATTCTAAAGCATATTTCAATGTACACAAACAAATGTTAAGATACCCATACATTTCATAAAGCAAGTTATACCTATAAAACCATACATGCTGATGGCTAGACCACAAGGTTTTTCAACAGCATCCCATATTTCTGTTTTGAGTCTCTTGCCACTTGGGTAAACATTGTACTTTTCATTGGATATACTGTAAGTCATTAAAGTCAGTAAATAGCAGAAATGAATAAAACAGCAACTTAGATATTTTTAACACCTCCAAGTTAAAACCACTTTGCAGTGGGGAAGAAGAACAGATGCCCGCTTCTAAATGTGAGAGCCACCAACTGGGAATTTGCTAGTTGTAACTGCTGCCATCTGTTTTCCACTGTTCTTTTTACCTGCCTCTCCTAGATTCAGCATTTGAATTCTGGGCCATGTATTCTTAGTATAAGCAGGGGAGAAGTGGGAGGGACTCCAATGTGAAATTTTCCCAGGTGCTCCCTCCTGCATCAAATCAAAGGTAACTGCTCAGGAAAAAAAAAAAAATCGTGATGGTGATTATTTAACAACTGCATCTTTATTTTTGTATGCATACTTTGTACTCTTATTTCCATGTGCATTTTTTTTCTATATAATCAACTTCCTGCTTTTCCTAAGGGCATTGTGGAAATTCCTCTCTGATGCCAATTAGGACACTGCTGTGTGAATTACTTTCTTCCATGACTGAATAAATAATTTTAGTCAAGCCATACATACATTCAGAACTCACTTAATCAGCATTTAACCAGCATTTGACACCAATGTAGTGGGGTTTTCCCTTTAAAGTCAGCACGTTGAGAGAGACACTATTTGTGCTAAAGGAAAGCAGATGAAATAGGTTAATGGGACTATAAAGGGTAATAAAAGATTGTTCCAGTTCACCCTCTCCCTTCCAGTAGAATGGCTCCTAAACCATACTAAAAAAATAAATTTGCCCTTTCTTTTTTAGGAACATCTGTAGGTAAGGTGTGTCAATGTTCGTTTGTAATTTTGAATGACACATGTACATAGGAAAATAATTTCTGGTTAAAAGCCAACAAAAAACAAAAATAATCATTCAATTTATAAATAAGCTTTATCTTTAAATCTACATGTAAAAGTATGCTTCCCATTTTTACGGAAAGAGACAGGTTGTAAGAAGTCATGTATATTGGTCAAAGAAACAGCTAATTGGTGACATAACAAGATGTAGTGCCATCTCTGCCTAAGTTTGCCTTTCACCCAAAATAAAAGAGGAATGTGACAGAAAGGAGGGAGTTTTCAGTCAGGAGTTTCTTCTGTTTTCTTTCCATACATTGAGTTCACCTGAAATTGCATAAGAAATATAGAAGTTAAAAGGGTCTCTCAAGTTATATGCCCAACTGAAATGCCATGTCAAGGGTCAAGTCTATTGAAGTCTCTCCAAACCAACTATGACACTAATCCCCATGTTCTAGTAGTACTGAAAGAGAAACCTGTTTAGGAAAAGCCACCCTTTTTAAATAGCAAAGAATAATCAATAACACAACTTTAGGGAGTTCCAGTCAAGATGGCCAGGTAGGTAAACATAGTACACGGAAGCTCCAATAACCATATCAAAATTACAACTGAACTATATAGACCAATCACCATTAAGAACCACCTGAAATATAACTGAAGAGAAGTCCTTCAGCTAAGGTTATAAAGAAGCTACATTGAGACTTGTAAGAGGGGCAAAGATGAGAAACAGGCTGGTCCCACACCCACATGTGGCAGTTAAAAATTGGGATGGATATCTCAGCTGTGGAAGTCACCTCTAAGAAGCAAGGAGTCCCAGACCCACATCTGAATCCCCAGGCCAGGGTTCCAGTGCCAGGAAGAGAAACCTTCATAACTTGTAGCTGTAAAAACCAACAGGTATTGTGGCTGAGTGAGATGAGGGTTTGGGGAGCCCCAGGCTTTCCACTTAGATAGCCAATGCATGGACTTACTTGGACTCACTCACTCTGAGCTCCAGCCCTGGGGCAAAAGCTTAAAAGGCACCAGGAGCACAAAGGGTGAAACTGAATTGTCTGCCTTCAAGGTGAAGGCTAAAAGTCAGCTTTCTCTGACAGAAGTGTTGGCAGAGGCAACTGTCCCTTTGCTGAGCCCTTCCCCACAGAGTGGGCAAGTGGGCAGCTATACCTGAATCTCCATCCATGTGGCTCACACTGTTTGCCACCCTGTAAATTCCCTGAGACTCTGTCCTACACAATTAGCAGGCCCACCCAAGCCACTTCCATTACCTTTTCCATACAAACAATATCTCTTGCCTCATGCTTAGGACTTTCCAAAAAAAAAAAAAAAAAAAAAACAGTATCTGGCTGCTGTGTACCACATACCCCTTGTTAAGTGGCCTGGCACTAGTGGCAGTCAACCTTGGTTTGCAGCTTGGTCTCACCTGGGCAACATCAAGACACAAATATCAGCCATCTGCAGATTACTCTGTAGCTAATGCTAGGTGGCACCAAGGCAAGGCACAAGTGGTGGATGACCTTGCACCATCCAAGGGACCCCAGAGCCAATGCACCTAATAGACAGCTTCAGAACATGACAAATTGCAACCCCACCCCCTCCACAGGTAACATACTCAAGGTACAGACTCAAGCAAGTGCCAGAGTCCCACCACAAGAACCCCTGCCCTGTAGGGTCAGCCCCTGCATAGCAGCTCTTCCATTGTATCACAGCCAGTCCTTGTAGCTGACTGACCTAAGGGTTAATCCCTCCCAGTGACAAGCCAACACCAATCAATGCTCTAGTACAACAGGACAGTGCACATAGCCCACACAGGGGATGCACCTGGAACATCCAGCTCAGGTGACTGGGGAGGTTGCTCCACTGGGCCCTATCTAGAACACCTACTAGATAAGGCCACTCTACCAAATCCTAGAAATCTAGAAATTCTATGTAATAAATAGATACAAACAGAGGGAAGTAGTGAAAATGAGGAGATAAAGAAATAGGTCCCGAATGAAAAAACAGAGCAAAACTCCAGAAAAATAACTGCATTAAATAGATGTGAGCAAGCCACCAGATATAGAGTTTAAAACCGTGGTTATAAGAATACTCAGAAACTTAGTGAGAACTTGAACAGCATTAAAAAAAGGACATGGAAGCCATTTTTAAAAAGTCAGAAATGAAGTCCACACTAACTGAAATTAAGAAGAAATTACAGGGAATCAACAGTAGAGTAGATGAAGCAGAGAATCAAATCAGCAATTTGGAATATAGAGAAGCAATTGAGGACATTAAAAAGGCACAGATACCTAAAAATCAACTGGATTTTAAAAGACGAATACTTTCCAGTTGTTCAGATTAAGCTAGGGATAGTTTTAGGAATTTACAGGGAAAAAATGTTTTAGAAAGACCTGAACAGACACTGCTGTAAGGAGGACATACAGAGGGCCCACAGGCACATGAAAAAATGCTCAACATCACTAGCCAGCAGAGATATGCAAATTAAAACCATGAGATACCACTTCACACCAGTCAGAATAGCCATCATTAACAAGTCAACAAATAACAAATGCTGGCAAGGTTGTGGAGAAAAGAGAACCCTAGTACACTGTTGATGGGGATGCAGGCTGGTACAGCCACTGTGGAAAACAGTATGGAATTTTCTCAAAAAACTAAAAATGTAACTGCCTTTGATCCAGTGATCCCACTGCTGGGACTATACCCTAATCCTGAAATATCAATTCAAAAGAACCTATGCACCCCAGTGTTCACAGCAGCACTATTTACAATAGCCAAATGCTAGAAACAGCCTAAGTGCCTATCAGTAAATGAGTGGATCAAAAATCTATGGTACATTTACACAATGGAATACTATGCAGCAAAAAGAAAGAAGGAACTCCTCCCTTTGGGACAACATGGATGGAACTAGAGAGCATTATGCTAAGTGAAATAAGCCAGGCAGTGAAAGACAAGTACCATATGATCTCACCTTTAAGTGGAACCTAATCAATACAACACACAAGCAAACAAAATATAACCAGAGACACCGAAATTAAAAACAAACTGACAGTAACCAGAGGGGAGATGGGAGGGAATAATGGAGAAGGGGGAAGGTTTTTCAGGAACATCTGTAAAGGACACATGGACAAAACCAAGAGGGGTAGGATCAGGGGAGGGGGGTGGGGGTGGCTGGGTTTGGGGGAGTGGTAAGAGGAAAATGCAGACAACTGCACTTGAATAAAAAAATAAAAAGAAAAGATGCTCAGCATCACCGCCCATCAGAGGATGCAAATTAAAACCACAATGAGATACCACTTCACAATGTTCAGAATCGCCATCATTAACAAATCAACAAACAACAAGTCCTGGTTATGGAGAAAAGGGAACCCTAGTACACTGTTGGTGGGAATGCAGACTGGTGCAGCCACAGTAGAAAACTGCATGGAATTACCTCAAAAAAGTAAAAATGGAACTACATTTTGACCTAGTGATTCCATTGGTAGGATTATACCCTGAGAATCCTGAAACACCAATTCAAAAGAACCTATGCATCCCTATGTTCACAGCAGAATTATTTACAGTAGCCAAGTGTTGAATCTAGCCTAAGTGTCCATCAGTAAATGAATGGACCCAAAAATTATGGAACATTTACAACAGTAGAATACTACAGAGTAGAAAGAAAGAAAGAATCTCTACCCTTCCTGGCAGGATTTATGGAAGTGGACAGCATTATGCTAAGTGAAATATGCTGGGCAGTGAAAGACAAATACCATATGACCTCACCTTTAAGTGGAACTTACTAACAAACTAACAGTGATCAGAAACAAGAGGGAAGGGAGATAACGGGGAAAGAAGAGGAAGGGTCAAGTCAAGGAACATGTATAAAGGATCCGTGGACAAAGACAATGGGTTGGGAGGCAGGACTGAAAGTGGAAGGTGGGGAGTGGGTATGGCAGGGGAGAGTAATGAAGGAAAAATGGGGACAACTGTAACTGAACAACAATAAAAATTTTAATAAAATAAAATAAAACTAAATGGCCATAAAAAATGAAATTTTACCATTTGTGACAGTATGGCTGGAACTAGAGGGTATTATGCTAAGTGAAATAAGTTAAAGATAAATGCCATATGTTTTCACCTTATATGTGGAATCTAAAGAAAATGTAAGCAAACTAACAAACCAGAAACATACTCGCTGATGGTCTGCAAAGGTGGAGGGGGCACATGTCAAGGGATTGAGTGAAAAAGTTGAAGGGAATGAGAAGTGCAATTGGTAGTTACAAAATAGCCATAGGGATATAAAGTATATCATAGGAAATATAGCCAGTAACATTGTAATAACCATGTATGGTGCCAGTGGAGTACTGGAAATAACAAGGGGATCACTTTGTAAAATACAGGAATGTCTAATCATTATGCTGTACTGTACACCTGAAACTAATACAAAATAATTTTGAATGTAATCTGTAATTGAAAAAAAAATTAAATAATTAAAGTTTGGTTTATTTGGAAGGTCCTTCAACAACTGTACCATATGAACATCAAAACACCTGTAGATGAATAAGGAATATCAACAACATTATAAGGTCAGAGAAGATTGTTACCTGCTTGAGATAATTTGAGGTTTACTCAGATAAACCACTTGATTCCCAATCCAGACCAGCAAAGTTTATGCATAATCCTGCATCTTTTCAGTAAAAATACAAATAACACTTAGATAAATGGGAGGCTTAGATAAGTCACAGAGTAATTTTTTTCAACAAATATTCATTGTTCATATGTTTGTGTTAATGATTCCTATTAGGCACCACAGTGCCTGAGCTAACACCTGGGTTTGGGTTGATAAATCTGGCCCACACAAACCACAGATCTCACTCGGAATCAAGCTTTACTAGTGATTTCAAGAACTGAGGTAATCAAGAGGCTACAGAGCATAAAGTTCTGGGACTTTAAGAGTGGCTCCCTAGGCACACTTGTTTATGTATTGTCTAAAGCTGCTTTCCCACTAAAAACCAAAACTGAGTAGTTCTGACAGAGACCATGTGGCCTGCTACTTGAAACATTTGTTATCTAACCCTTTATGAAGAAAGTTACCCTACATTACTATATAGCCCATGTGACTTTCTCCAGGGAACTTCATATTTCCTGGAATCTATTTACTATAGGTAATTGTTGGCCAGGGACATTCAACTATAGTTATTGATGTCTCTTCCTCTCAGAAAATACCATTACTCTATTACCTAGAGGTTAAATTATCAAGGAGATTAGATTAGAACAACTTCCTTTTTTCTTTCCCCTGGAGGCATCTCTTACCCCATCCTTACTTCTGGTAAAGGGAGCAAATGGATCTCAAACCAGATGCTAGAACATCTTTCTCCTCAGTGCTGAAATGTTAGTAAAACCTAGAATGAGATCTGCCCTCAAGGAAAGGAGGAATAGAAACAAATTACAAATGAAAATACAATGTACTAGATGTCACAATTCAAACATCTACTAGATGTACAAAAACAAAGAACATACGGTTGATTCCAAGTTGAGAGATGGAAAATAATAAGGATGGGAAAGCGGGGATTTGAAGAGTAAAAGTGAGCTTATAGAATATGTAGACTTTGATGAGTGGAGCTAAGAAAGAGATAGCAGAGCAAATAGTATGAGTAAATTCTTTTGTTGTTGTTCCAAGGAATACATCTGATGGATAAGATGGAGGGAGTAAATCTGAAGAGTCATTTGCAGAACACAAGATACTTGGGCACTGCAGTTTGGGGAGAGCAACCAAGAAGGCAAAGATAAATGCATGCTTGATGAGGTCATGAGTTCTCAGTGTAAGTGAAGAAGAAAATTTCCTGCCTGCAAACTCAGTTTGAGAAATGCTGGCCTTTTTTAAAAAACTTTCTCATCTTACATTTACTTACTCTTGGTCACTGCATGACTCCAGTGAAAACAGATGCAATAATTAAAGGCTAAGTACCACAAACAAATTTGCCTTGTGATGAGAGAAATGTCAGAAAAAGGAATTAATTAAAAGAGAAAATGATGTCCCTTAGTAACCAAAGTCCTCGTCTGCAGGTAAATAAAAATCTTACCATTCTAAAATGTCAAATTTATGCCTTTGGCTTACTCCATTTTTTAAAAGTTATTACCTCAACATAAATTAATAACCAAATTTCTACGAGTTATGATCTTTGCTTAAATAAAGATAATTGTTTCTGTCATAGGCTGAGTATCACAAGGAATAGTTGGATTTATTTATTTACACATATATAAAGCAAAAAATTAAACTCCAAAAGCTTGTGCCTATGAACAGAAACCAAACAAATTTTTTTTTTCATTTTAGCTCTACATCTTTCCAAAAGAATGTTTAATTTCTTAAAGTCCAAATTCAGCCAGTTTGCATTTGGGGTTTAAAATCACCTGCTGTCTTGTTATCACACAAAAGTGGAGCTGAGCTGCCCACCACCACCAAAAGGCAAATTCTAGAGGCAGAGGCTAGTGAAAAAGGAAAGAGCTTTTTTATTCCAACACTTCATTATCTTGGAGAATGGTGAACTCTTTTCTCAAAGCCCATTTTCTCCAGAAAATCCTGGCAAAGCCCAGCCATACTCAGCTAGGCCAAAACAAAAGGCAGTGTCCAGAGTTCCTGGTTTCATCTAAAGTACCATCCTTTGGAGCCTGAGGTGGCTTTAAGTAATCATCCAGGTAGCTTAACTTGTTCCCAGGTGCTATCAGGCTTCAAGCTCCCTGCTGGAAGCTGCATGTAGAGCAAGTGTTGCCAGTGGTCATAGAGCTTCTAGGGCTTCAAGGTCCTGTACTCCAAGGCCAAAGAGTGCACCAACGCACTGGCAAATGCTCCACAAGGTTGGCAAGAGAGAGAAGGAGAAAGAGATGCTCTCCTGCAGGTCATGGACCACATGACTGCTAAGATCACATGGCCCATGGAGACAACAGGCCTGTACACCATCTGAGTACAGGTACCAAGCAACTAGCAATGAGCAAGAGTCAGAGACCTTTCTTTGTTCCCCTGGGTTTATACTAGCTTTGGGTATGAGAGGGACCAGGTGCTTTCTTAGAATGACCAATTAACTTTCTAAACTTTCCCGATAAATCTCTTCTTTCTCCTGGCTAGACTGACAGCCCTCCTTTGTCCAGCATATCCCTTTGCTGCCATTTTAACTTCTAATGCACATGTGCCTGCCTTCCCTTGTTCACATCCCCAGTCTGGTACCCGAAGGTGTTGGAGAGCTTTTTCCCTCTTATCTGATTATCTTGCTAGCCTTTCACATGCTCAGTGTAAGAACTTCCTCTGACCAGTACCTTGCCCAGGGCAGGGGAGCATGCACTCAGTTACCTGGGCACCATGGCCCCACCCATGGCACCTGGCCCTATGTTGCCATGGCCCAGGTGGTTCATATCTCCCCCAGTGGCCCTTCCTATTCTGCACCCTCAGCCCACTCCCCGTAGTCCAGACAGACTTACCATCAGTATCAGTATGTCACAGAGTACAAAAAGAATTTTTTTAAAACAAAATCTTGATTCTAAGGTAGCAAAAAGGTGTGGAAGAGCCTTTCAATCAATAAAGAAAATGTATTCCAAGGATAGAGACTGTATTGTCAAAAATAACTCACTAAAGAGTTTCCCTCTAAATCAAAGCCCTACCTACTCCAGGTGTCTAGTCTCCTCTCTGTCCACTCTGACTACTAGATGCCTCAGGGAAACCTTCCTTAGTCTCTTCTAAAAGTATTTCTGTTAGGAGAAAGCTTTATCCCAGAGAGTGTGTTAATCCAATCTCCTTAATCCTTATTTCAATAAGAAAAGATTATCAACGGCCAAAACAAACCAGAAGTCTCCCTTAAGATTCTACAACAAATATTTCAATACACATGGGAACAGATACCACATTTAGGAAGAAACAACACTTAGTTGATAAAAGCAGGTTATAGGATATGTTACTCCCTTTTATAGTGCACGTGACTTGAAGCTTTGTGATCTAAATCAAAAATGGCTCTGCCCCGTAAACTAAAACGCCAGCTGGGATGCAAAGGCCCAAAACAGCTACATTAGGAGCAATCGAATTTTCATGATGTTTTATATGGTGGCCAGAAAAATCATAGGCTCTTGCTAAATTCCTTCTGAACCTATGGAAAAATGGATTCCCAAGCCTCCATTTTGAAATAACTCAAGAAGGGGTAGCATAGATCTTTTGCAAATGGTTTTGCTCCATCCAGGTTGAACTAAAGTGAACTTTATTTGTAATAAAAGATAATTTAGCAATAAGAACAAAGTCAGTAAATATGTGGTCTCCAGGTATATCATTTGGGGCCCAAAATATGCTGTCTTTGGCATAAATATTACAGGTCTGTCATTTCTTACCTTGGTAGCAAGATTTTCTGTAGGTGGAAGGAAGTTGTTCTTGCTCACTGATTTAGAAGTTCTCTGTTTTAATCTTTTCAAGGCATAAAATTCTTATATAACCCAAAAGCCTTCCATAAATTGATACAGATCTTTTAATAAAACATAGAACATCAATATTAAATAGAACAATTTAACTCTAGGAAAATATTACATCAATATAACATGACATCTATTTTTGAGAGGAATTTTCCCTAACTTACTGTTTTGTTGTTATTGTCATTGTAGGAGGCGTAGATTGTTTGCTGCTGTTGTTGTTTTATCTTTCTCTTTGTTTTACCTTTCCTGGCTGTTTTATCCAGAAGCATGTATGTTAGATTTGGTGGTCTCACTTATGCCACATCCCCATTATGAATACATCTGTAAAAGTAGAGGCAAGTTGGTGGGAAGATGGTGAAGGAGCCCTAGTTTCATACATCAGGTGACTCCTTATAGCACTAAATTTATTCACCATTCTACTGACTTCTTCATTTCCAAGACCAAATGTGCAATTTGCTCCCCATTAAAAAGGGGGACTCTTTTTTCTTCTTTTCATATATTTAATTAATTATTTACTTATTATCAAACGTTGGGTTTTTCCTCTATGCCAGGTAATATGTTAAACAGGTCAGGTCACAATGATTAAGGGAGAGATTCAGCCAGCTGGAAGTGTACAGATGACTAGCCCCTGAGATGACCAACTTCCCTCCCATGGCTCCTGTTCTTCTCAGACTAGAATTATTACTTTTTTTAAGAGGTTATTTATTTTTAGAGAGAGGGGAAGGGAGGGAGAAAGAGAGGGAGAGAAACATCAGTGTGTGGTTGCCTCTCATGCATCCCCCACTAGGAACCTGGCCCACAACCCAGGCATGTGTCCTGACTGAAAATCGAACGGGCAAGCTTTTGATTTGCAGGCCCATGCTCAATCCACTGAGCTACACCAACTAGAGCTAGAATTATTACTGTTTAACAGAGCCATCCTCCATTTTCAATCTAACCCCTGAACCCAAGCATTTTGTTGGGAATCTTTCTGATTTCTTTTTAAACTGCTACTAACATGAAATGTTCCAGAATCTGGAAGAGAGCTGAGCTTCTTAGGCATCAAGAGGTCCTAGTTAAACGGAGCGGAGGTCCCATCACAGCATCAGCTGAACCACTATATCTGGAAGTTACCCTGATATTCAGATCCCACTGTCATCCCTAGTGCCCAAGTCAACCAGGTTCCTTCTGATTGTTTCCCTTATGAACTCAGGTCTCTGACAGCAAACACATGAAACATTTCTGAAAAAGAAAACCCATGAACAGAGGTGGAGAATTATGTGTTTAAAAGTCCTATGTTGAGAGGTAGGGTTACATCTAAAGCCCAGATAGCTAATGCAATTTTGACTTCAAATGCTCTGAACAGCATCTGGGTGAATTATTATTTCATGATTTAAATTGAGGCCATGACCTTGAACCTGTACCATGAAAGATGAGGAAATTAGCATAATAATACTACCTCCTATCTCTTCTCTCCCCAGCTTGCAATATTTAAATATAAGGTTTATAATATTCATATTTTGTTCTGGTGGAAAATTTCCAGTTATTTATTATATAATTTCAGTATGATTATATTTAGGGATACTTAATGTCAAGCATGGATCCACCATCTTGAGATTTTAAATTTGCTTTGTGTCTTCTTTGGCTGGTTATTATTGCCCAGTTTTTATATTTTTTCGTCTAAGTTTTGTGGATACAATATAGCTTGACTTCTTTATTTATTTGATAATGTGTGTCCACTACCTTGATACTTCTGTAAAAATTGGTTGGGTGTTAAAATTGTAAGGGCATGCTTTCTTCCTTTAGAGTTTGGTAAACATGTACCTTCCATTTTCTTACTGAGACTTACTATGGAGAAGTTTCAGGCTGCCATTATTTTTCAAGCACTTAGTAGACTTGCATTCTTTTTCTAAATGTCCCCAAAACTTTTATCTTCCTATTCAGCAACTTCATGACAGTATGTCTGTTTTATTTAACATTTTCCTGGGACATGGTATGCATTCCAGTGCTGCACAATACACATTCTATGAAAATAGTCACCTTTTCTACCATTTTTTAATACTGTTTCCAATGCCTAGCATGACACCTACACTACTCATTTAATGAATGTTTTTAGTAAAACAATAATACAACTGTTTATATCAGAAAAGTTTTCCTCTAGTATATCTTTATTTTTAATATTTTAGTTAACTTTTTCTTCTTCAGAATCACCAATTATGCATACATATAAACTCCCTAATATGTCTTCCATATTTATTAACCTTTTCGTAATTTTAGTCTTTGCACTTATATTTCACATGTTTATCTACTGCATTGATGACAGTATACATTTTCAGCTGTATTACTCTTTTTGTATTGCTTTTAATGTGGTTCTCAACTTAAAATACTTCAGTGATAGTTTTCTTCTATTTGTTTCCTAAGTGCTGTCAACTACCTTTTCAACTGCAGAGTCAACTGTTTCACAGAGATATTTAAAAAGAACTTAAAAATGTGCATGCCTCAAACCTAATTTATAATATATTCCCAAATCCTTGTTTTGCTCCAGCAGCCCTTATCTTACTAAATAACACCACCATCCAATTTTATGAAGCTGAAACTTCAGAATTATTTTAGAATAAACCTACTTTTATCACCCCATCCCAATCACCAAGCTAACACACACGAGTAAGTCCTTCTTACGAAACATGTCTTTGATTCATCAAAACAAAAGTCGGGAATGTCAATGGCCTAGCATTTTACATACTTCATCTCATTTAGTCCTTCCAACTCTCTGTGGTAAGCAGGGTAAACCCATTTTTCAGATGCATAAACTGAGTAGTTTCTCAAAGTCACAGAGCAAATAAATAATGAAATTTGGATTCAAACTAAATTCTGTTTAAATCTAGAGGTCAGGATTTTAACTCCTGTATTATATAGCCTCTCATGTAGGTGGAGGTGATAAACAAAACCATAAATACTAATGATAAATTCAATATGCAGAAATGAAAGGCAAAAGTCAAGGATATGCCTTGGATGAATAATTGTATTTCAAGAATAGGAAAAGGATTCAATGAAGGTAGCAAAGAGGAGAAAAGAAACACTTTTGGTTTTCAAAAACGAAGACAGGAATGTTCCTTGAAACACATAATATGCCTAGGAAGGAAAGTGAGTTAATGACATCTGAAACCTGTGGTCTGTGATAATGCCTCTGCATGTTAGAAGAAGGGAATTTCTGGTAACCTATGGCAGTGCCATTCTTTTGTAGCAATGAGGATGGATATTGGGTTGCAGAGCACTCAGGAATGGTGGTTCCATATTTTGAAAGATAATGTAACATATGTATATAATTTTTTTAAGAAATGTACCTGTGCAAAGAGGAACAAAACATTATATCTCAGAATGGTGGCAAAAGAGAAGGAATTGCTAAGGAACGAAAGACATTTATATGTTCATGTCAGTGTAGAAAAAGAGTATTGGTCAGATGAAATCTTAGCCATTCAAAATCACTTAGCCTAATTGCAGTTTACCTGTCTAGAAAAGACCTTAATAGCATGCACTCCAACCATCTTACAATTAGAATGAGAATTATATGAGATAACACTTGTGAAAACTCATAGTGCTATACAAGTAGAAAGTATTTTTATATAAATATCATATATGAGCATATATAAATATCAATAATCTTCCACACATATAAAATACAACTCACACAGGTTTCTACTTTGTGCAAGTTCTCTAATATAAGATTATATGTTGTATGTGACTATTAAAGAGTTTTCAATTGACATTTTTAACTGTATAAAGTCTATTTCTTCATAGTAGGCAAAATAAGTTGTGTCATATGGCTAGTCCAATTCAGTTCGAAATACATTTAATACCAAAAAACAATCTATATTGTGAGCATGTATATTTTTCTGTCACAAGTTATAGACGGACAGGCAGTTAATGTCTACAATAGGGATAATCAGAAAATTTATTAATTAGAACAATATTAGCACATCAATGTTTGATTACAACAAAAATCAAACTTTATTAAAGTAAGGTAGTAGGTAGACTGAAATTTCCTCACCTATAATTAATTTTCATACTCTTTGATTTTGCCTCAGATAAAACTTCAATTGTACCCAATATTTAAACATAGTACTGTGTTTTAACTTAAAAATAATGATAATGGGTTTTGCCCCATCCAAAAGAATCATTTCATCAAAAATCATGTCTTCTCATGATATAAAAATGAAACAAAATCTGACTTTCAAAACATGCTCATTAATTTTTACTGCTGCAACCTTTAAATGGTTTTCTTTTTTGTGCTATTCTTTTTTAATTATATTTTATTGATTATGCTATTACAGTTGTCCCATTTCTCCCCCATCATTCCCCTCCACCCTGCAGACCCCCTCCCACCCACATTCCCCCCTTTAGTTCAGGTGCATGTGTCATAAGTCCTATACCTTCTACTTTTCCCACACTATTCTTGCCCTCCCCCTGTCTATTTTCTACCCATCGTCTATGCTACTTGTTCTCTGTACCTTTCCCCCCTCTCCTCCTCCCACTCCCCTGTTGCTAACCCTCCATGTGATCTCCATTTCTGTGTTTCTGTTCCTGTTCTAGTGTTTGCTTAGTTTGCTTTTGTTTTAAGTGTGGTTGTTAATATCTGTGAGTTTGCTGTCTTTTATGTCATATTTTTATCTTCTTTTTCTTAGATAAGTCCCTTTGACATTTCATATAATAAGGGCTTGGTGATAATGAACTCCTTTAACTTGACCTTATCTGAGAAGCATTTTATTTGCCCTCCCATTCTAAATGACAGCTTTGCTGGATAGAGCAATCTTGGATGTAGGTCCTTGACTTTCATGACTTGGAATACTTCTTTCCAGCCCCTCCTTGCCTGGAAGGTCTCTTTTGAGAAATCACCTTACAGTCTGATGGGAACTCCTTTGTAGGTGACCGTCCCCTTACCCCGTGCTCCTTCTAGTATTCTCTCCCTCATTTTAATCCTGGGTAATGTAATTATGATGTGCCTTGGTGTGTTCCTCCTTGGGTCCACCTTCTTTGGGACTCTCTGAGCTTCCTGGACTTCCTGGAAGTCTATTTCCTTTGCCAGATTGGGGAAGTTCTCCTTTATTATTTGATCAAATAAGTTTTCCACTTGTTGCTCTTCCTCTTCCCCTTCTGGTACCCCTATAATTCGGGTGTTGGGACATTTAAAGATGTCCTGGAGGTTCCTAAGCCTCTCCTCATTTTATTGAATTCTTGTTTCTTCGTTCTTTTCTGATTGGATGTTTCTTTCTTCCTTCTGGTCCACTCCATTGATTTAATTCGCAGTTTTCCTCCCATCACTATTGGTTCCCTGTGCATTTTCTTCATTTCACTTACTGTAGTCTTCATTTGTTCATCTAATTTGCAACCAAAATCAACCAATTCTGTGAGCTTCCTAATCACCTGTGCTTTGAACTGTGCATCTGATAGGTTGGCTATCTCTTGGTCGCTTAGATGAATTAGCTCTGGGGCTTTGTTCTGTTCAAAACCATTTTTGGTTTTGGTTTTGGATTGGGTTTTTTTGGGGTTTTTTTTTTTTTTTTTTTGGTCTGGTCACAGCTGTTATGTGATGAGGGGGCGGAGGAGCCTAGGTGTTCACCAGGGCGGGGCAACCCAGTTGCTGGGTTTTGACACTGTATGTGGGGGCGGGGTCTGAGAGGGAACAATGGCTCTTTTTCTGCTCTTGCTCTGCTCTCTCTCGGATTCCAGTCCCTTCCACCACTTTCCCCAAGCAAATTGGGCCCTTCTGGTGCTGATTTCCATGTGGGTGGGCTTGTATATATTCTAGGACCCTGTGGGTCTCTCCAACAAACTCTCCTGTGAGGCTGGATTCTCTCCCAGCAACTCAACACCCACCAGTGTTTTCAATTGGTGCTTTTAGGCTTTATTTCCTGGCACTGGGGCCCTGCGTTGCACAGCCTGTCTTGCTGTCCGTTTTCGCCCGGTTTATCTGTGTGTGAATGTGTGACTGCCGTCAGCCACCTTGTGCACCTTGCTTGGTCTATTCATTGCCTTCCCATGCCTCCCCATGCTCAGTAACCACCACCAGTGTGCCCGGGACCGCTAGCCACTGCTTTTTCCTGCCACAACCCCTCTCTTCTGGCCACCAACTCCACCCTTCTTACCGGTCTGGGTGAATCGTTGTCAGACTTCCATACAATTCAATTTTCTATCTGTTCTGGTTGGGTTTTTTTGGTTCTATATTTTTGTTGTCCTTAATCTTGGTTGTGAGAAGAGGCACAGTGTGTCCACCTATGCCTCTATCATGGCCAGAAGTCCTCCTTAAATAGTTTTCTATCCAGATATGCCCTTTCAAAAATTCAATACATGTCCTGGGTGCAAGAGACAGCATACTGCATCATATCTCTGCAATGCAGGAGACATAGTTTCAAATCCTGACTCTATTATCTTGTATCTGTGGGACTGGGACAAAAACTGTAATTTCTCAAAAACAAAGTTCTTCATTTGTAAAGATAATAATAATTCCCACTTCATATTCTTATGGGTATTAGATAATTAAATGAAATGGAAGTTCTTAGCATAATACCTGAGCACTAGAAAGATGTCTTTAAAAATCGGCCATTTTTCCTTTATTTCATAATTCTATATTTAAAGGAGGGAAGTAAAGATTATACAGCAAGATTAAGTATGCAGAAATTTTATTGAGGAGTGTCTTGAGAACAATGCCTGTGGGAGAATGAAGGAAGCAGGTGGCAGATGGAGAAGGTAAGCTTCAGTGCTGTCTCAACACAGGCCTCAACCATACCTGTGAGGAGCTCTGGTGCTGGGACGGCCCATCAGTGCGTCCCAAATTAAGGCAAGAGGACCACATCTTTAGACTTTCCCTAGAGCAGGCTGCCCCCGAAAGATGGGATGTGATCTTTGTCAAGTTGAATCTTTTTAGTTTAAGGCAATTCTCAGAGAGAGACTCAGTTGAGACTTGTCAGCCAGCATTTTTAACAGTTGGGAAGTGAGTGTCTCAGTTCTGACTGAAGATCTCAGAGTTGTACCATTGCATCCACTAAGTTACTTAAATTTTTACTGGTAAGTGGGCTATAGTATAGTAAAGCATAGTTCAGAACAAGATCATTCCAAGTTACAGAAAATATGCTGAACTATTCCTAAATATATTGGGTTATTTTTACAGATTGTCATCTAAGGTAGAAATGAGTGTTTTCAATTTTAAAGATTTTCCAAAATGTGGTGTGTGTGTGACTGTATGTATATCTCCTATGATCTTAATATGCATATTTCTCCGGTAAATTTCTTTTCAGAGGTAACATATTTAAACTTAAGTTTAGTGAAAGTAAAAGTATTACACAGCCTTACTGGAGACTATTTAAATAAAGTTTCATTGTTTTCTCATTATAGACAAAGTACAAGTACTTTGCCTGCAATAAGAGAAAGAGAGAACATTTTCTCCCTAGTTAGAAGAAAACTTTCTGGAGAAGGTTACATTTTGGCAGTGGAAAAAGTGGAAATTGCATAGGTGCAGAAGTTCCTAACATAGATACAAATTGAGTGAATTTCAAAAATTCTGAGATGGATAATCAAGCACCAGGGAGAGTGAGTCAGTTTGCCTCAGTAGCTATTTTGAGAAAGCCTGATTAAGAGATTTAAACCAAGAGTTTTGTTCTTGTGCCTAAAGTAATTAGAGTTTCCCACAGAAATGTAAAAACTCATTATGGTGGAAGTGGTGTTCAGACAAGAGAAATGTGACCATAGCATTCCATACTGACCTCAGGTGAGTATCCTGGGACTTAAAAATTGATGAGGTTGAGTATAGAGACATTCTATTACAAAATGACCAATACTTGTGCTTATGGATATGTACTAAAGAAAACGAAGAGAGCCAAGATATAGAAAACAGTGTTCTATATTTAAATTAACTTTAAATAACTGCTTTTATTTTTTCATTGAATGAAGGGGGGGTGGAATCTGACCCATAACTGGATTTTAAATAGTAGAAAATCCAACAATTCTGAAGGACACAAAATTATAAGTCATAAAATTTTAAAACTAGAAGTAACTTTAGATCCACCTAGGCAAAGGGATTTCAAGCTACTTTTGATTACAGAATCTCTTCTATTTCCTGAATTAAATCTTTTTCACTACTTTTCATATAAAAAATAAGATCGAAGTACATCTACCTTGTCTGAGTTAGAGGCAGTGGCTCCAAAGCACCATTTATCATCCTTCTCATCCTTGGAATAAAATTTAACAACCCCTGTTCTGGTTCAACATCTTCAGTTTATGTATAAACTGATATGGAGAACCAAGAAGGTCAGCTAACTGATTTGAAGTAAAAAAACAATTCATGGCTAAGCCAAGACTGCAACCTGGGTAGGAAACTCTCTCTTTCAAAATGTTCCATGTAGACAAGATTTTACTGTCATTGAAGGGAAAATAATGACCACATAGGAAATCATGTGCTATAGCTTTTATATAAGCTATATATTAAAATTGCTTATAATATAGGTAAACACTAGTAAATTACAAAACTTTAGACACATACTTTATATGTTCAAATAACATTTAAATTTGTCAGAAAATTTCAAAAATTTTCAAAATGCCTTTCACCCAATAATTCTACTTTTAGAAATATATCCTACAAGTTTACACAGCAGCAGTACATAGAGATTCAAGCACAAAGGTTCTCACTGCACATTATGTCAGATAGCTAATAACTGGAAATGGCCTTTATATTTGTAAGTAAGGATGAGAATTTTTAAAAAGTAAACCCTTAAAATTTAATACATGTCAACATTAGAAAGACAACAGTATATCTATGTGAGTGCATATGAAAATATTACAAAATATTTAGTGAATCATCCTGCTCTTTGAGATGTGATGGACTGTTCTGAAAGGTCCTCATGTTACCAGACAACTAGATACTGTATAAGACATATTATATTGATAAGTTCCTAAGAGATAAAAAGAAACCTAAAAGGGCAATTATTTATTGAGCTAAAACCTGACTTGTGAGTGGTAAACACACACAAAAGGAAGGGATACATGCCATTATTAATGCTACAATCAAGAGGCAAATTTCCTTAACCTGACGGCATGGGTATAAACCAGAGACTGCTCAATTAAACTACAGATCCTGGAAGGGGCTAAAGTAGTACCAGATTAGTAGTAGTTCATAGCTTTTGAAAGAAATAAATGCAAACCATTTATGAAGGTTAACATTTATACACTAAACCTTTAAATCTTCCACAAACTAAAAGCAATCAAAATATATCACAAGGACAACAAATACACAATTTTTAAAATGTATTATAACTATCATGCCAATTTGAATGAGAAAAGAATAAAACCTTTACTTTAACAGTTTTATAATAAAGGTCTTATGAAAAAAGTTCTACTAGTCTACTATCCCTCTACAATTGGGCAAAGGGTAGGAAAACAACTGACGCTACACCATAACTGAATTGTGGCCCTTGTTTTAGAATGAATTTTGTTCCTCCGAATTTATACAGTGAAGCTCTAAACCAGTACCACAGAATGTGACTTTAGAGAAAAGGTCTTTAAAGAGGGGATTAAGTTAAAATAAGTCTGCTAGGGTGCGCCCTATTGCAATCAGACCCATGTCCTCATAGGAAGAGGAAATTAGGACATACAGGGAGACACCAAGAATGTGTATGCACAGAGGGAAACCATTCTTGGCTTTCTTGGAGCTTCTTGGATCTGAGTTTTGCTATCTTCAAAAAATTTTTGAATTTTCTTGGCTTTTCTCTTCAGTTGTTTCTTCCGCCCATTTGTTTTCTCATTTTCCCCTCTTGTATTCCAATTATACACATTAGACCATTTTTCCCCAAAGTTTTTGAAAGATTTGTTTTTCACCTAACTACTCTTCCCCTCCTCCTCCTCCTCTTTTCTTCTTCTTCTTCTTCTTCTTCTTCTTCTTCTTCTTCTTCTTCTTCTTCTTCTTCTTCTTTTTCTTTGGATTTAACTTGGGTAATTCCTACTGACTTGTATTCATGTTCGTCAATTCATTCCTCAGCTTCAAATCTCTTTATGAACCTGTCAAAAACATTCTTCATCTGTCATCTCTATTTCTATCATTTTAGTTTGATTTTTTCTCATATTTTCATCTCTCTGTTGACATTGTCCATCTGTCCATACAAGTTTTTACTTTTCCACGGGGCCTTTAAAATATTAATCACAATTCTATCCAATTCCCTGGTAGTTTCAACATCTGTCATATCTGAATCTGGTGCTGTTAAACATTTTTACTCATGACATTGCTTTTCCTTTTTATCTTCTGTGTGTGTGTGTATGTATGTATGTGTTATAATTTTGGTCAAAAATGAGACACACTACATAGGATACTACATGCAGGTAAATACTAATAATGTTTGTAACTGGGCATGCCTGTTCTTTTTGCTAGCCTTTGAGTCAATCTGTTCTTGCTATAATTGTCTAGTGCTCCAAAGTTTTAAAATGTCCCTAGCTTAATGTTGTACTTAAGATAGGGATTAGTTGATGAAGGATTTTCTTCACTTTACACACTAAGCTTTTGACATTCTCTGTCAAAATTTTACCTCAGAGGGACTCTGTATATGCTCTTGCATCTCCTCCAGCAGTACAGTGCTGTTATTTATTTATTTTTTAATTTATCCTTACTTTTCTAGTTGTGTGTTTGTGTGTATGTGAGGAAATGGAGTGTTTTGTGGAGTTCTGATACAGCTTCCATGTAAGCATGTGTTGTGTTTCTGGGTCTTGATTATGAGTCTTAGTGATCCTCCTCCAGATGCAGGGGAGAATCTTACTTTCCTTTGTGCTACTGAAACAAATTACCACAAACCGATGACTTAAAACAACAAAAAATTATTTTCTCACAGTGTGGAAGATATGAGTCCGAAGTCTAGGGATTGACAGCATCGTTTCTTCTGAGGACTATCTCCTCGGCTTGCAGATGGTCACCCTCTTGCAGCTTCAAACTTGAAAACCAAGATGGAGAAAATTGTAAATGAAACCAGAGGAAAAAATACGTTACACACAGAGAAACAAAGATTTAAATGATATAGCACACTCTTTTCAGAAATTATACAAGCCAGAAAACAATGAAATATTGTGTTAGCCAAAAAGTTCATTTAGTTAAAATAAAAGACACATTTTTCATTTTCATCAATAAGTTTATTGATTTGGATATTTTAAGAATGCTATCTCCCTCATGGTATAACATTGATTGTACTCAATAAATGCCGTGATTTGATCATTATCAACTTCAAGTGGTCTTCCAGACTGTGGAGCATCATCCAATGAGAAATTTCAGCACAAAACTTTGCAAAGCACTTTTTACACAAGATTAGTCAAAGCACCATATACTGCTCAAATATTTCTTTGTGTTTCAGTTGCATTTTACCTTTCTTGAAATAATAAAGCATAAATATGCCAGAAAGGTTGTTTATTTTCTTCCATTTTCAATATTAAAATGGGTACCCCAAAATTCACCAATTTTGATAGGTTTTTTAAATGTATGCTGATATGACAGCTGTCACAATACAATCCAACAAAATTTTTCCAAGTGACGTTAAAGACAACTAAGCACTGCTGGAACCATCTGATGGGAAAAAAATGAACTTTTTGGCCAACCCATATCTTTAGATTACTAATGAAAAAAAATGTGGAACCAGAATTTTATATCTATCAAAAAGATCTTTCAAAAATGAAAGCCAAAAATGGACATTTTCATACAATCAAAAGCTGAAGTAATTCATTACCAGCACACTTACACTACAAAAACATGTTATAGGAAGTTTCCTAGTAAAAAAGAATATATGACACCAGACAGATACTTGGATCCACACATACACACATACACACATACACACACACAAGTAGCTCTGGAAATAACATTAATGAAAGCAAATATAATTTTAATTGATCTAAAAGAGTGGGATGTCAAAGCAAAAATAGTAGCAATTTATTCTGTGTATTTATTGCATATGTGAAACTAAAAGTATAAAAACGTCCCAAAGGATGGGAGAAAAAATTGGAAGTAAAACATTATAAGGTCCTTATATTACATATGAAGCCTTATAATATTATATAAACATAGAATGTGATTAATTAAAGATTTAAAATCAAAGACACTATAAAAATGTAAGAGGTAAAAATAATAAGCCAATAGGCTAAGTAAAATGGAATCACCTTATTAAACACTCAATATAAAAGAAAGCAAATATCAAAATCAATGGAACAATAAAAAATAACTAGCAAGATGGTACATTAATCCAAAAATATCAATTATTACATAGAATGCCAAAACACACACCAATTTAAAAACTAAAATTGTCAGGTTATTTAAAAAAGCAACACCCAACTGTATCATCTACAAAAACTCAAATTAAACGTAAGTACACAAGCAAGTTAAACAAAACGATGGGAATGAATACACCATGCAAACACTTACAAAAGAAAGTTGTAGTGGCCATATAAATAACACAAAAAGTAGACTTCAGAACAATAACAGACAAAGAGTAACAACTCACTAGGACAACTTAATCCTAAATTGTGCATGCATTTAATAATAAAACATCAAAATATATGAGTCAAAACTTTATAAATTAAAGAGACAAATGGACAAGTACAATTAAGATTTTCATATTCTTGGTAATTAACAAAACAAGTAAACAGGAACTCAGAAGAAATAGAGAAGACTTCAACAATGTAATTAATCAACCTAGCCTAATTGACATTTATAAAACACTCCACCCAACAATAACAGACTACACATCCTTTTCAAGTGCATATGGAACATACATGAAATAGAATGTGTCAGGTCATAAAACAAAACATTAACAAATTTGAAGCAACTGAAATCATGCAAAATATGTTCCTAGACACAGTGAAATTAAAGTAGAAATCATTAATGGAAAGATATCTAAGAAATTCTCAAATATGTATTTAACAAACAATATGCTTCTAAATAACCCAAAGGTAAAAGGGGAAGTAACAAAGGAAATTAGAAAATATTTTTTAATGAAAATAAAAAACACCATGTCAAAACTTACAAGATACAGCTAAAGCAATACTTAAAGAGATAAATATCTCTTTAAAAATACTCTCTAAAAATATATTTATCTAAAGATATTTATCTCTTTAAGTATTTTATCTCAAATTAAAGTGCTTATTGGAAAAGAATTAAAGTTTTAAATAAGTGATCTAAGAATAGGAGGTTAAATTATACCAAAAGCAAGAAGAATAAATGATAAAGTTCAGAGCAGATATCAATTACACTGAAATCAATTAAGAAAAATCAAGGAAAACAGCTTTCTTTGAAAAAAATTGTAATCATTTAGCCTAATTGAGCAACACAGTAAGAAAAAGGACATAAATTATGAATATCAATAATTCAAAAGTGATAATGTAGGCATTAAAAGACAAGCTATGAAAATTCAGTAACAGACAACCTGAACAATCCCATATCTATTAATTAAAGAATATTCCTTGTTCAAAAGTTTACATTAAAGAACACACCAGACCCAGAGATTACACAGTCAAATTCTTCCAAACATTTAAGAAAGGAAAAGATGCAAATTTGACACAAAACCCAACTAAACACCAGCAAGTTGAATTAAGCAATATGTAAAAAGAATATGGCATCATGACCAGCTGGGGGTTATTTTTTAAAATGCTTACCATTTGAAAAGGAATCAATATATTCATCATATCAGTGTAATAACAAGAAAAAAACACACCAACATCTCAATAGATCAGAAAAATTTGACAGAATTTAAATAGTATTTATCATTTTTAAAAATGTTCAGTAAACTGGGACTAGAAGGGCATCTAAAAAATCTACAGCTAACATCATGCTTATTAATGAGAAACTGAAAGCTTCCCTCTAAGATCAGAACAAGGCAGAGACATCTGCTTTCCTATTCATTAACATATCAGACATCCAAGACAATGTGATAAGGCAACTAAAATAAATAAAATAAATAGATTGGAAAGAAAGAAATAGAACAGTCTATATTCATGGAAAATAAGATTACATAGATATTTTAATCCCCAAAATTTATTATTAAAAAGCTACTAAAACTACTAAGAGATTTTAATCAAAGTTTCAGATAAAATATCTATGTATAAAAATCAATACACTAGCAATACACTAGCAAATCAATACACTAGCAATACAATAGATAAAATATCTATGTATAAAAATCAATACACTATTATAAGTGCCATTTATAATAACACCAAAACCATTAAATACTTAGTTATAAATCTAAAAAAATATGTGTAAGATCTGTCTGCTAAAAATTACATAAGACTAATGAAGGAAATTTTTTAAAAAGATGTAAATACAGAAAGAGATATGCCACTTTTAAGGGATTGGAAGACTCAATATGGTTAAGAAGTTATTTATCCTCAAACTTAATCTAAAGATTCAGTTTAATTTCAAACAACATTCCAACAAGTCTTGGGTTTTGGTTTTTGGGGGTTTTGAGGGGGTTTTTGTTTGTTTGTTTTTTGTTTTTTGCAGAAGCAGTCAAGGTGATTCTAAATTTTACATGGAAAACAAAGGTGTTATACAGTCCACAGGTAGCAAGCACAAGGCCCTCAGGCCAAATCCCGCCCTCCACCTTGTTTTATCCCACCTGGCACCTTGTTTCTACCCAGAGGCAGTGCTGAGCTCCTTGTCCCTAGTTAAGGAGTAGTTACATTTATACAGTCCTAAAACTACCTTCCGCCCTCTGAAGGCAACCATAAGGCTGATGTGGCCCCTGGTGAAAATGATTTTGATACCCCTGATATAAACAGTATAATTTTTTAACGAACTACCCAATTTCACACTACCTGATTTCAAGATTCATTTTAAACCTACAGCATCACCCCTGGCTGGTGTGGCTCAGTGGATCGCACATCACCTGCAAATGGAGAGGTCACAGATTTTGATTCCCCATCAGGGCACCTGCCTGGGTTGTGGGCCAGGTCCACAGTTGGGGTCTTGCAAGAGGCATTCAATCCATGTTTGTCTCCCTCTCTTCCTCCCTCCCTTTCACTTTCTCTAAAAATAAATGAATAAAATCTTTAAAAATAAAGAGAGAAGGAAAAAATAAAGTTATAGCATCAAGACAATATGATACTGGTAAAAGAGTAGACACACAAATAAACTTTTTATGAAGAAAATAGAGAATCCAAAAGTATTTCACATGCATTCACTTGATTTTCAACAAAAATAAGATACAAAAGCGATTTACAAGGAAAATGGTGTGGTGATTGCATCTGGGGGGGGGTGGTCAGGGAGATGGCTGGAGGTAGAAGAGGGTATGGGGGATAAATGATAATGGAAAAGACAATAAGATAACGTAACAATGAAAAATAAAAGCTCTGGTTAAAAGAAAGCACTTACATTAAGAAAAAATATTATTTTCAACAAATGATGCTAAAACACTCAGCTATTTATATGCAAAAAAGAATGATCATACATACCTCACACAACATACAACAATTAACTGAAAATGGATTACTAATTTAAATGTAAAATTTGCAACTATAAAACTTCTAGAAGAAAACATAGCAACAAATTTTTGTGACTTTGGGTTAAACAAAAAATTCTTAGAAACAACACCAAAAGCATGGTTCCTAAAAGAAAAAATTGATGACTTGGAAACTAACATAATTAAGAATCTGCTTTTTGATGAGCACTAACAAAATTAAGAATCTGTCTTCTGAACGACACTATTAAGAGAAAGAAAGGAGGCATTTGTCAGCTTCCAGGTCCAGAAGCTTCATGACTTCCTGAGTCCATGTCTAAGTAAGCTGATGCTCTGGATGCCTGTGAATGAGTGGGACCTGGCGTGGACATACTGACCCCAAAGCTCCTGCCATCCATGGGAGCTGCAGGACCCAGGACCACAAGTGGGCCTGCACCTATACTGGCAAAGACTGAGCTACTGTCCCCAGTGTTAGTCATCTTATTGGCCCAAACATCGGCAACAGTGGATGTGTCAAAGGAAAGAATACATGAGTTGTCACCAATGGCCAGCTAGGTTTGCCAGTTGTGCCAAATGCAGAATCTGATCTGTACATTGAAAACCTGTACTACCTGAGTACATTAGGCTGTCCCTGTCTGGCTGGACTGCAGGAGAAGTAAGACCCACACCTTGTGCTAGGGCAAGTGCTTTTCCCAACATTGAAGGGTTTTTAAATTGCTGCCCATCATTGGTCTCAGAGGTGGGCTAAGAGATGGTTCCTGGGTCCAAGGTAGGGGTGGAAACTTGAGTCCTTCTGCACTAATTTTTTTGGTAAATGGATGGAGACATCAGACAAGGGAATGCTGTCACTGGGTGGGGTATAGTCAGAATTAGGTGGTGCCATGGATAATGACGAGTGGTTCACCCAGGAGATGGGGCAGGGAGGACAACCTGAAAAGGAGAGGTGGCACCCATAGCCTTGGTGTCAATGGCAGAGTTGAAATTTGCAGAGGTGTTATCTACTGGAGCATAGGTGAATACAGAAACTATAAGGGGAAGTGTGGTCCTAATGGGAGCACTGGGAAGAGAAGTTCCATTCTGCTGATCATCAGGGGACCCTAAGGTGGGCCATGGTGTGGTTTAGGGGGCAATGGGATGGTTTGAGGTAGGCCTGGGATCCTTCAATGCAGAAGGCAGGCCAGTGAAGGAGATGGAAGGGCACCTATACTCCATACTGTACTGGATTAGATAAACTGGCAGAAATCTCATACTGGAGTCTGGAGAAGATGACTATGGCAATACAAGAGGGGTACGGTAGTGTCCACTTCAATGACATCAGGATTTAAGTAGGCTGAGGGGTTGATTTGGCAAATGCTTTGGCTATAATGTCAGAAGGGACAGCCAGAGGGGTGGCGGTCTGGGCAGTGGAAATAGGGGTACTGGTAGAAGGAACTGGAAGGGGGTGGGTAAGAGAGAAGGAGGGGGAGAATGTACACACATAGGTATCAAGGAATCATTTTGACAGGAGGGTGACTGGAAGGAGAAGGCTGTGTCCTAGGAGGTAGGTGTAGGGAGGTGAGAAATGGGACATGTTGTAGTTACAATGGAATAAGTAAGACCTGCATTCTCATGAAGTGGAATTCCCAAAATGTAATTAGAATTAAGATAATCAGTGAGAGCAGCAAGAGCAGAGTAAGGAACTGTGTCTATTTCCTGAGCAGTATTTGGTGTCAGAAAAGGTAAAGGGACAAACAAATTCTGGGGCAACACTTCTAGGTCAGCCAAGTTGGTAGTAGTAGCAGGGACCTGCCAAGTTTGAGTAGCCAGGGGTAGGGTGTCTGCAATTGCCAAGCCAAGTAGTGAGAAGGAAAGAACAGGCAAGTGACGCTGCAGCCAGCCATCCCCTCTGTAGGAACAAGCTCAGCATGGCAGAGCCACCTGGGCTCAGAAGGACAGACGCAAACCATCTCCCATTAATAGTACTGCTGGCAAGCCTATAGGAGGAGACTGAGAATAATATTATTATTTAGTTAAATATTTTCACTTTGTCATGCAAACAACTTTCAGAACAACTATCATTTTACAAAAGTGAAACTCTATACTCCTTATACAGCTTCCCATTTCCACTTCCAGCAGTCCCTGAACACCATTATCCTACTTTCTTTCTCTATGAATTTGGCTACTATAGATTCCTCATATAGGTGGAATTATACAGTATGTGTCCTTTTGAGTCTCATGTCTTCTACATGCTATAATACCCTAAAGATTTATCCATGTTGTTGCATGTGTCCTAATGCCCTTTCTTTTAAAAGCCTAAATAAATATTCCATTGTATGTATAAACCACATTTTGCTTATCCATTCACCAGCGAATGGACAGTTGGGTTACTTCAAGTGTCTGTGTTGACTATAGTGATAGTGCTGCTATGATCATGAGTGTGCTTATATTGTATCTTTAAATTAACCACCTAAGAGATGAGACTTAATGGAAATTTCACAAGCTACAAATTTTTAACTTAAATAAATTTTAATTTAATATAATAAAAAAAAAAAGAGTACTGCTAGCAAGTCTATAGCAGGAGGCCGAGAACTTCCCCTTCCAGGGCAAAAGACTCTGAGGGAGACATGCACCAAAGGTCCCAGCTCTGAGCAGCCCTCAGGTTCTCCCATAGGACTGAGCTCAGCAGGTATAGGCAGGTCAAATGAGCCTTCCCTTGGGGAACAACACAGGCTGAGCTTGCAAGGGAGATAGGAATGGCCCCTGTGATATAGCCACACAACCCAGCACCTGCCCATCTGATTTCTGGACAAAAGCCTCCCTGAAGACTTGCTTCAAAAGTCCCAGCTCTGTGTCGCACTCTGATCCCCTTGCAGGATTGATCTGGACTCAGCAGGGCCACAGGGAGTGGAAGGGCAGGTCAAGTGATTTAACTGCTGGGGATGGTATAGCCCCCCAGCTGTGCACTTGAGGTGGGAAAGAATGGTCCCCTTTCCAAAGTTGCACAGTTCAATCATTGTCTGAGTCTCTTCCTAGAGCTTCTACAGAAAAATAGTGTCCCAAGGTCCCTGCTGGGTGCAGCCAGCAGAACCCCTCTTCAGGACCCAAGCACAGCAGAGCAGTGTTGCTGGTAGTTGGAGGACTGGGCAGTATATTCCTCAGGCTGGTACAGTAACAACAGGAGTGCTGGACCTGGAAAGGTGGCATCTGGGTCTCTAGTAGACTCCATTTTCTCCCAGACTGACTGAATCCCCACTGATTTTCACCACCAGATGCTATACAGGCTCCTCTTTCCAACTCCATTGCCCCAGGTTTGGGATCCCTGCCTGGAGGTGAAACCCCACACTCCTGGGGGAAGGGAGCTTGGTAGCCAAGGTAGCCCTCCGACTTCTCAGCTGCTGCACATGAATGTGGGGGCCAGCCCTTCCCACATCTCCACCCTTCTTACCAATCTCTGTGTGCCTTCTTCTATAAATCCTTGCTTTGATATTTCAGTTCAGCTACGCTTCCGTTGGTTATTCAGGTTGATCACTCTACAATTTAGTTGTAAATCCAATTTAGCCCAGGAGCAGATGAGTGAGGCTTCCATCTACTCTGCAGCCATCTTGTAATCTCCAGAAATATTTTCAAATTACATATTTGTTTATGGACTTGTATCTGTTCATTAAAATTCTCAAAATTCAACAAGAAAAACCACTCATTTTTTTAAAGGGGCAGAAAATTTGAATACTTCACTAAAGCAAATAAGCACATGAAAGATGCCCAATCAACATCATTAGTCATACAGAAAGTACAAATTAAAACCCAGTGAGATTTCACTAGCAAAAGATGGCTTAATGAAAATTAAAATAAAATAACTAAGATTAAGTGCTGAGGAGGGTGCAGAGCAACTGAAACTTTGATAAATTGCTTGTGAAAATGCAGTATAAAGCAGCCCTTTTGGAAATATTTCCTATATCTTACAAAGTTTCTTATAGAGTTAAACATGCATGTACCATAGGACCCAGAAATCTCACATTTAGGTATTACTCAGGTGAAGTGAAACTTTAGTTTCACACAAATATGTGTATATGAATGTTTATAGCTAATGTATTTGTAATTACCAAAAACTGGAAATAAGCCACAATGTTCTTCAGCTGATGCATCAATAAACTATAATAAGTACATCCCTGCAATAGAATACTACTTCATCATAAAAAGAAATGAACTACTGATACATACAAAAACAGGGTTGAATCTCAAAGGCATTATGTAGAGTAAAAGAAGACAGGCTCAAAAGACCACATAATGCATGGTAGATTCCATTTGTATAACATTCTGGAAATGATAAAACTATCGAGACAGAAAACAGATCAGCGGTTGCCAAGGGCTAGGGCGGGAAGAGGGGCTGACTCCAGTGCAGCACGGAGGATTTGGGAGGTGACAGGACTGTTCTGCGTCTACACTGTGATGGGGTACACGTTTGTCAAAACCCACAGAATTGTACACCACAATAGGTGAGATTTACTGTATGTAAATTATACCTTAATTTTGCAAAATGAAAGAAAAGAATATATATCTGTCTGACAAAACTATTTTAGAAAAACGATAAAATTCAGATTACTAGGTGTATAAGAAATAGAAAATGGGGCAAGACAGGAAAGAAATATAAACATGTAAATAATGCTCCAGGTGTTTACTGGATGGGAGATGCCCTAGCATTAAGTCATTATTACACTTCTTTACTTGCATATCTGCAAAACATATATTTTTTATATTTGTCAAGCATTGCATAATTTTAATAGACAACAAAAGAAAGTAACTTTTAGTTGAAAAACTTTTAAAAAGATGTATTATTTAAGTGGAGAAAGCAGGTGAGCATCACCTATTCCTTGATGTGAAAATGTTAGCACAAAGGGTATATGACATTTTAAATATTTAGGATATAGCCCTGGCTGGTGTGGCTCAGTGGACTGAGACCCAGACTGTGAAACAAAGGGTCACTGGTTCAATTCCCAGTCAAGGCACATGCCTGGATTGCAAGCCAGGCCCCCAGTAGGGGGCACATGAGGAGCAACTACACATTGATGTTTCTCTCCCTCTCGTTTTTTTCTCCCTTCCTCTCTCTAAAAATAAATAAATAAAATCTAAACAAAAATGTTTAGGATATATATTAGCAGTTTTACTTATCTAGCCAGTTTCCTTTCTTAGTAAGTGACATGTTTATGCATTTTATTTTTAATGACATAACAGTTTATTCTCACTGATTCAGAAAGGTTTAATCCCTGAACACAAAGTACTCTCTCCTGTTTCCTTTCTGTTCTATCACATTTACATTTTGATTTTTAACAATTCCAGCCCAATTTTAATGTCATGCACTACTACAGCATTCCTAAAACTTGACAGTCTTCCTCTGAGGCATGTATGCGAATCACATATATAATGTTCAGTATCTTTACACAGCCACACAAATCTAAGAGTTATGATAATTCATTGATTAGTATATATTTTAAAAGAAGAAGCCTGCTCAGTCATGAATTTGAACCCTCTATGTCTTGGGCTAAATATTCCATACTCTTTAGTAAGGGTAATACCCTATGTCACAGGTGGCAAACACGAGACCCTCGGGCCGAATCCAGCCCTCCACCTGGTTTTATCCAGCCCAGCACCTTGTTTCTACCCAGTGGCAGCCCCGAGCTCTCACTTAACTGTTAAGGAGTAGTTACATATATGCAGTCCTAACATTACATTTGGCCCTTTGAAGGCAACTGTGTGGCTGATGTGGTCCCCGGTTAAAATGAATTTGACACCCCTGTCCTATGTGAATCACTTTCTCCTTAATTGTCAATATATGGCTGCTACAGATATACAAGCAACTGACACATTGTTCTGCCACTTGCTGCTCGTGTGGTTAGAAAAGCAGCTGTCACCCTGGAACCAGCGATCAGATCAAGGGAGCACTCAGACCAGGCATGCGCAGTTTCCACTATCTTCTCAGCTTTAACCCTGCCCTCCATCCCCCTGAGAAGGACTGTTAGAGGAGGATCCAGCAAGCACCCAGCTGCGAGTTTTCCACTGGTTCTCAGTTTGCTGCCATCAGCAACACTCCGCCACTCGATCTCATGGGAAGTGCTTGTCCCCGGTTTTCATCTGCAGACGTTAAATCAAGCAGTTGTGCCTTTTTTTTTCAAGTCTTTGCATATCTTTCCTCCCTCCCTTCCCACCCCTGTATCCTTAATGTGACTTATTTATATTTTTAAAAGCTTTATAGGCAGTCTTTCCAGTTTTTATCATGGACTAAAATCGATCTGAGTTAAAATCATTCAAGACTTTATGCACGATGGAGGAAAGGGACTGTGGAAATTAATGTACTCATTCCAGATTATATTCAGCTAGCATCTTTCTTCACTTGAGCCTAACAGGTCGAGGGACTGCAAAATTATTGCCTCAGCTTAACTGTGATGCTTTGTTCATTAAAAAAATAATAATAAATCTTTAGGCTCTGTTATCATCCTACTTTAAAATACTATTATAGTGTCCTAGTGGCTACACAGTCAAAGAGACTGTGTAGTTTCATTTAATCTCTTTGACTCTTCAGAGATCTGAATGCCCTACCCATCTACATTACCTCAGGAATTATGATTGGATTTAACCTCTGCTCATTGAATTAGTGTCAGCTATCATTCTTAGTGTACATTTGTTAAATTCAATCTCTCCTATAGGGGGATGCCAGGCAGAGAAACGATAAGTGTATTAAATAGTCAGAGAGGGAAGACTGCAGAAATTGGGACTCAGAGTCACTGTGCAGATAAAGAGAACTAAGTCCATGTTGCTGCTTCATTTCGTTCAAGGAGGCTAAAATCGCAGCAGGAAGTGTAAGCCTTTCCGGTCATCCTTCCAGAGTGTGAGGAATACTAAGTGACTCAGGAATTTCTTTTCCCTAAAAGTGAAGAGATTTTTTTTTTAAGTCAATGTTAGCACAACTGGGAAAGCAACCATATGGAAAACCCAAAAAATTTGGTTCTTCTGTTAATCCTCAAAAAATAAAAAAAATAGTACAACACAGGCAATCGCTGCGAGTACCCCCTCCAGCAAAACACAGCCCCTTTGACTGCTGGGTCAGGAATAAGGCCATCATACCTGCCTAGAGTATGAAACCACCCTGACCCGCAAAGGTCCATGAGGCATGTTCCCGTGCATGTTCGTCATACCACGCTCTCAAAGGCAATCCCCATGTCTGTTCCTGGGCTTTACTACAAATAAATAAATAAATAAACAAATAAAATACTCAGAAAATATGGTACAACTAACCCAAGTACAAATGAATAATCAAAACTTAAAAAGTTGCTCAAAAGAAGTAAGCCACCATATTACTAAAGTCAAAAAGAAGAAAGCCATAAGGTTTAAAGGGAAAAAACTAAACCAACACACCTGCTAAAAAATATTCCGGTGAGAGTTGGCTGATTTAAGAAGCCTCCAGAACAGAAACATCTATTAAGGTCCAAAGACAGGATAAAATGTGAAGGAGGGACCAGACACAGAGAAATGTTACCCTACATGCTGAGGGCCTAAAAGGGGTGCTGAGCATAAATTAAACAATAGGCCCAAATGAAATTTAAAGTAGGCAGCCTTTCATTTCATTTCCCCTTTACCTTTGCTTTCTATAGAATTGGTTCCTCAGGGTGAAGCTGTATATGTTTTAGCTTCAGGGAGAGAAACAGATTTTGGCAACCTAATACATTGTTTCTCTAACATTTTCTCCTAGGCATTCCTTAGTATGGCAAAACAACCTGAACCTTTAAACAAAATAAAATGAGATAAAATAATTATATTAAACTCTGGAAAGGGTTTTGGAATGAGGCTGCTACAGAAATGGAAAACCATATTGGCAGCATGTAAATACAGAAAACAACCAGCTGATAACAAGGAGAGAGGAAGGGAAGAAGCATCAGAGATTTTATGGGGGGAAGATAAGCAGAGGAGAGAGACAGGGTTAAGAGAGTCCTGCTCATACAGCTATGGAAAGGAATCAAATTTATCTCTGCCTAATTTTTATGAAAGGAGGAGTAGCTAAAGAAATGAGAACATTAAAAATAATAAAAGCAGAACAGTAAATTTTTAGTGTTTTCTTCTACACTCCTGCTAGGAGATCATGACTATAAGAATGACTTATCTGATAAAGAACCTGAAAGAGATACTGTATTTCATGATGGAAGAATTCAAGTTTGAAAACTAACACATATACAAGTTCTGTCTGGAAAAATTCTAGCCATTATTAATATAACGAGAATGGTTTGTATGACATCAATGTAACCTGGCAGCCAAGGAAAGTGGACTGGAATGTGCATGCATGAACAACGATGACTTCACTGTGCTAGTAAGTGGCCGTGACAGACACTATTGAGTGAACATGTGTACTGTGTGGCCATTGCATTAAAAATGACTGAGCCTGTAGAACAACAAATCTGCATCAAATTTTGCATCAAGCTTGAACATTCCTCCACAGAAACTATTTGGATGATTCAGAATGTTGCAGCCATGGGCAACTGGTGATTGGCAGCTTCATCATGACAGTGCACCTGCTCATGCATCATGTTTTATGCATGCAAATTTTTTTGGCAAAACATCGAAACACCCAGGTGACTCAGCCCCCTTACAGCCCAGCTTTCACACTCTGTGACATGGCTTTTCCCAAAACTAAAATCGCCTTTGAAAGGGAAGCAATTTCAGACCATTGATGAGATTCAGGAAAACATGACAGGGCAGCTGATGGTGACTGGGAGAACTCAGTGAGATCCCAAGGCATCATTGTCCTATGGGCAATGTTTCTTGTACCTTGTATCTTCTTCAATAAATGTCTCTATTTTTCATATCATGTGGCTGGGCACCTTCTGGACAGACCTTGTATATTAGTATATATTAATTACATGTGATTGAATTAAAATACATATTTATTATATTATATAACAAGTATATTTCACCATCACTAATAAAAATAATTCATGTTTAACAAAGTATCACCACTTCTCATTTTTGAAACTAGCAAAGATTAATGCAAGCAGAGAGATTGGCATTGTGATAAATTCCTGTCAGGAGTAAAAATTGGTAGGACTCCTTTAGAAATCAATTTGTCAACAAGTATCAAGAGACTTAAAATGTTTGAGATGCTTTAACCTGGTAATATCTTCTGGGAATCCATCCTAAAGATATAACATTGAAGCTGGGAAAAGCTTTATTCAAAAAGGTGTTCAGCCCAGTATTCGCTGTGATTGAAATTATGTCAGAAATTAGAGGAACTGTTAAATAAATCCATGCTGTCGCAAAAATGTTGAGGCTGACTACAATATAAAAAATTTTATAATATAATGTTATATTAAAAAGCAAGATATAAATTTTATTTATGTTAGTATCCCAATAGTATTTTACAGTCATAAATTAAGACTAGAAGATGAAAAAAAAAAAAACATTTTATCATTTATCTTCAATGTGTACTCTTCCACGCTTTATTTCTGTATTTTTAATTTTCTTTAATAAATATAAATTTTATAACAAAAAAACACTGAAGTGAGAAGCAATGTAAGAGTAAAGCTTAATTAAGGTGGGGAATGGTAGAAGTTATAAATATGAGCCACACTAATCATATTTTCCTACCTGATTTTTAAAAATTAATTTGCACAGCTGATGCATAAAATTTGTTGGCAGATAAAAGGTAAGGCTGTGTTTTCTGATAGCAATTTGCTATAAAGTGCCTACCTTTTCACACAATATATACTAGCACACCTAAGATGGAAACCTTTAGGGAAAGGTAAAGAAATAAGATTAAAGAAGTGATCATGGTGATAATACTTGAACTCCCTAAACTCACGTAAATATTGAGTGCCAACTGTGGTGCACATAGGGAGTTACTTCCTACATAACTTAGTCCCAGAAAACCTGATTTAGTAGAGCACGTGCAATAGGACTATCTGTTAGGCACTTTTATTATCTCATTAGATCTTTAAAATATATCTGCAAGATAGGCATTATCTGCTTTTAACAGATGAAAAAAACAAAACTCAGACATACTGAAATATTTGCTCAAGGCCACAGTGAATTCATGGGTTGGAGTGCCCTTGCCAATTTTCTCTCCCATCACAGCCAGAGCGGTAAGGGTAGAGGACTTGGGTTTGAATGCCACCCTCAGTGGTGAGTTGTGAATGCCTGAAAGCAAAATGATAAACCATGGCAACCCCACAAGCACCGTGTTAGACAAAAGCTGAAAATATTGTTTAAATCTTGCATGCAAGGGGATGTAAGAACTTAAAAAACATGTAGAGGATATCCTAAAACTTCAAAAAATGAAATACATCATGTATTTTAGCCTGAACCTGAGAAATTCTGCTACACAGCTGAATGTTTAAATAGTGGAGTTTTAGAAGTACTCCTTTATCTTGGTAATTCCTTTCCCAATTAGTCAGGGAGGTTCCTGCTTCTTTCCTGTAGAAGTAAAACAAATTCAGAATCTAATAGGAAGATGTAATCAGCTATCTTTTTGGCCAAGATCAGACAGAGGGGACCACAGGTACAGGTATGGCAGGGAGAGAAAGTGTATGAAAATCCTACACTGGGTGCAGCTTCACGGTGTGCAGCCGTGCAGTGCCAGTGGCCCCAGCGCTTGATTTAATGCTCTTTTGTAATCATCTTAAAATTCTTAATAATTTTACCTTTAAACTTTAGTACTGTAAGTGAAGTCCACTGGGACATTGAAGCATGTGCCTGAAAAGAGGAGATAGGTGCCATATTGGTATCTGACATTCCTCGCCACCCACTTCACACATGGTGTTCAGAAACCCCATGAGCACCAAAATCTGGTGGATGTACAGCACATGAGAGCTCCTCATTCCTCAAGGCCCAAAATGTGTACCAAATAAGAGTACGACAGCCATGACTGAGTAAGCAGAGGCACTGGCAGCCTGGAAAGGCCACGCTTTCCACTCAAACCAGAATTTGATTCAAACACAGAGAGAAAACAATGGTGTTCTAAAATACACAAATGACCAAGGAATCCATTTACCCTTTCTTACTAGTGATATTTTCCTGTATTAGCCAACCTATGACACCGGAAGTGATAACAGAAGAAAAGGGAAAAATAGGGCCACCCATAATTTATTTTTCCTTTCAGAACTTCCTTACTCATCAGTGAGCCAAAGATTAAGAATATTAGTAGAATGTGTACATATCAAGAAGTGAAATAAAAATAATTGAGTTAACTTTGTGTGGGGTTTATAGTTCTGGTAAGAAATACACATCTACACAGTATACAAATTTGCTGATTCCACATATGAGTTAAATGTTTTCAAATTGCTTTTAAAACCGGCATTACACAATATAAAGATGAATAATAAAATGTATGCTAATAATTTAAATTTTTAATTTTTCTTTTTTTGGAATGGCATTAAATAACTAACAAAAAACACCCTGGCAAGTCAATAGAGACTATGGAAGAATGGAAATAGGTTTATTTCTCAGTACATTTAACAACATTTGTTCTGCTTTATGAACAAGGGGCTCCAATTTTCTTTTTGTAGCTCACAAAATATGTAGCTCTCCCTCTCTCACACCATTACAGCATTTCTTGAAATTCCAGGAAAGAGCCACAGTTAGAAAAAGAAAAAAAAACCAATGGGGGTGTATTTATAAAAAAATGAATGTTCTATTTAAAGCAAAACTGTTCCAATCCTGATGCCCTGTGCTTTAGCAAAGATATCGAGTCACAGCAGCAAGGGTTCACTTGTTTTCTTAGACACGCCTGCAGGGATGCACGAAACACAAACAGCTTTCAAGATTATGAATGCAGAAGACAGGAGCTTCATCATGGCAGAGGTCATTTAAATTCTGTGCCCTACCTCTCAATGGGCAAGGCACCCCTTGCTACCTAATGTCTTTCCTAAAGTTAATTAATGACTCTGTTATTTCTCTTCCATTATCTTGATCATTGATGAAGATGTTAAATAGATTGGTTCTTGAAATGACCTCTGGAGGATGAGCGCTGGTGATGTGAACCCAGGCTGGTGCAGCTTAGAAGTCCTTTTTAAACACAACACTAATAATCTGAGCAATTACTTAACTCTCCATTTGTAGACAGCATGTCATGCAAAAAGGAAAAGTCTTAGCAAGTCAAGATAAATTACAACTGATGTCTTCCCTCAGTTGCCCTTCCTCCTCCTCACCCACCCACACAGGGGCTATTAAGCCCACCCGCCTGGTCTCAAAATGAAACTAGATCCATTGGCCTTAGCTCAGAAAGTAAACAAATGAGTCTCAATGGCATGATTTGTTTCAGTCTTAATTAAAATTTGAAAAAATAAAGTTGAAGCAAGAAGATATTTACCTTTGCAAAAGGGAGAATGTTGAGGAAGAAAGTAAAAGGTCCATCACCTACTACTGTAGTTTTGACTCATTCTCCACTCTCCTTAGATTATTTATGGTTCCCCTCTAGGGTCCTTCTGCTTTTACTCTTTATTCATGTATCCTCGTTCTTCATGGGCAGTTGAACATTTTGCACTGAAACTTAGGATAAAGGGACTCCATTTCCAAAACAATTTGGAATATCATTATCCTTTATTCATGTAAAAAATACTTATTTTTTGACTTGGTGGGTAGCTAAAATATCAGGCATCTAGAACAAGGAAAATAGTATGTTCAGTTTCTCTTAGCTCACTTTATTTTTTATGAAAAACTATGTTTTTTTAGGCAAACTTGTGCTATTGTGAATAAGTTTTTGTGTTCTCTCTTCATGAGATGCGTAGTATAGAACAGAATTCTCTAGAAGAAAGTAGAAGCAAAAATTATTTATGAACAATTCAGAACCAATAATGCCAGGAATATTAAAACAGAACACTAAACTGCTACAGTCCTAATCACTTGCAAAAGTCATCATTAGACTAAACTGTTAAAACTTTGAATCCAAACTGCTATAGTCCTAGCTTTTTTTTAAGTGATAATTACACTAACTTGTTATGCCTTTGAAGGACCACTTTATAAAAATTTCTAATGCCCACCATACTTCAGCGCTCTGACTGCATATGTAAGTGGGAAATTTTACCAATTCATCTTTGACCAATTTATTGAAGAACTGCCTATTCATACTCGTATAAATATGGTTTCTAATATGACAGCAATATCACCCATTAACTGCAAATTCTTGCCTGCTTCTTGAACTCCATCCTTCCCTCCAAACATTCTACTTTTAATATACCTGACCTGCATTGGAAGAATTGTCTGGGAAATAAAACAAGAAACTATTGTTTAATTATAAAATGACAGGCAAGAACAACATGGACACACTGCTTGTTGAATTCTTTTTAAATGTTTTATTTTTCCCTATCAGTCATATATCATCTTGGATATGTGGTAACAATAACTAATCATTTCTAGACCATACAGATGAACTCCTGGACAAAAATTTAATAAGAGATTTGCTTTCTGCCCTCCAAAGATTTTCCCTGTAAGCATAGAGATACCATCTTTCCTTTGACTGTTCTGAATAAGCTGAAAAAATGTCAGATTACTAAGATAGTAAGCACTGTTCCCTATGATAATGGCTCAAAATAAAATTAAACCTGTCAACAGTTACTGCATATACTGGCTCCATTCCCATCCACCAAAATCCATAAACTTTTTCTTTCTTTAGGTCATCATTAGCAGAATAATGTAGAGGCAATGTTGCAAACTGATAAATTACCAAATATGAGCATCTGCCCTCCATTCTAATATTTTGATCTGCTAGTATTTCCCTCTGAGATACTAGAGAATTTCTTTTGTTTTCATCTACTAAATAGAGTTTAGGTCTAGCACTTGTGTGGGTGTATATAATTGTTTTTAAAAAACTGAGGAATACCAGAACCCCATAGTGAATATTCATGCCTTCTCCTATAAATTAGAATTCAAGGTATAAAAACACCAAATTATTAATATCATCCTCTTTGCAAAAAAAAGCCTTCAATTTCTTTTAACTCTTGAAAATCTAAATTTTTTTCAAATATCTTAAACTGTAGAAATATAAAATAGATACATTAAATACAGTAACTAATGGGAGATTTTATGACTCATGCCCTATATATGCTTCCAACTCTAACATATTTACTTTTGTTTTCCCTTTTTCCTTACCATTCACTATTATTTCCCAATTATTTATTTTTATTTTTACCATTATAGAGAAATATAACATTATATTTTAATATAAAAATAAACTTAGGCATGAAAATCTGGTAATAGACCAGTATTGTCCAATAAGACTTACTGTGATAATAGAAATATATTCTATAAATATATGTGCTACCCAGCAAGGCAGCCACTGTCCTCACATAGTTACTGAACAACTGAAATGAGGCTAGGACAACTCAACAATTTGACTTCTAATTTTATTTCATTTCTTTTCATTAATTTGCATTTAAATTGCCTCATGTGATGAGGGGCTATTTTATTAGATAGCACAGACCTGGACCAGTCAGGCCTCCATAGATGGGACCACTGGGACCACTGTGACACGCCACCACAGCTTCTGTCTCCATGTGATCGCTAATAACTACTCTGAATTCAATTTTGAATTGTATCAAATAATTGTAAAACAAAACAAAGCTCAGGTTTGACTACTCTAAAATGTTGATGATGCACATGTATACTGAAAGTTTCTATTTGCCCAGATTTGTATTTCATGTAATGGGGGCTATGAAACAAATAAGTACATGCTTATACAGTGGCAAACGGTATAAGACAAACACATACAAAATTAACCCCACGCGATGCAGAGCCATCTGTGACTGTGTGTCTATGTCTCTGAGTGCTACAGGATCGGGGGGGAAAGACTGAGAAGATATTTTTCACTTGCTTGACCGATGTGGCCTCTTAAAGAGAATAAGATGACACTTCAGTTAGACTGTATGCACAGTCACCTCATCTCTGAAAAGGGCTTGGTTTTCATTTAAAAAATAGTCATTGAGAAGAAAGATGGCAGCACAGTAGGAGAGAACAGATCCCATTTCCCCCAACACGTGGGAGAAAAACCTGGTCAATCTACAGAGGAACACAGCAAACAACCAACAGAAATACAGCATATTTGAAAACAGGAGATTTAAAATTGTAGTGGACATTAAAAAAACAGACAGTAAGGAGAGTACTTCAGAACAATAAGAGCCCAGGGATCAGCGTGGCGACCAGAGCAACTGAGGCCCCAGCCAGGGGCTTGCCAGGTCTGCCACAGGACTCTAGGGAGGAAGCCAGGTCAAACTGCTCCCTCCCCAGCCACACAAGGTTTCAGCAGCACTGGGAGAGACATGGTTGCTTGAAGTCTCATAGAGAAGAGTTAAGGTCTCAGTGGCAAACACGCTGGGGATGTGAGCACCCACGCATAGGCCTTGGAGGAGTGCACACTGGAGTTCACGCCACCAGAGGCACCCGGGCACCATTGGAGATAGCTGCACCATGATAGGTGCCCATGCACCCAAACGCAGAAAACCGCACAGGCTGCTCGACTGACCAGAGGTGCCCGCCCGACCGGAGACCTGTAGCCCATGCCAGGAACCTGGGGAATGCAAGCAATCCGTGAGAGAACCACAGCCCATGCATATGAACCCAGGGAGTGCGCACAATCCATAGGAAACCCAGAGCTCACTCCCATGAAATTAGGGTGAGTGCACACACAGGAGGAAATCTGGAACCCACACCCAAAAACTAGGGGTAGGCGCACACCACGTAGGAGACCCAAGCTCCCACCCATAAACTCACGAACATACGCGCTCCCCAGGAGGCTAAGAACACACACCCGAGGCCCTGTGCAGAGAGGTGGAGGACTAGCTCTGGGGAGAGTAGCCCAAAGATAACTGAGTGTTGAACAAGGAGAAAATTGATACAGCCAGCAAGACCAGAAAAACCAGCTTGGCAAATCTGAAAACAGCAAGAGTTTTTGTTTTTCTTGTTTTTCTTTTAATTTTTTTATTCTTTTTCTTTTTCTTTTTTACCCCTCAACTCCTTTTGCTTCTCGTTACTTCTTTCTGGTTTTATTCCTTCTTTCTTTCTTTCCAATTTTATCTCTTCTTCCTTCCTGTTTTTTCATTCTTCTTTTTTCATTTTTTTCTTCCTCTTTTCTCTTTTTAAATACCCACAAGTGAGACAAAAAAGAATAAAAAACAAACAAACAAACCCGGAACTGTGCAACAAACAGAGTTGGTCCCAAAGGGGGGACATTCCAACAGCTGAGACAGTGGAAGCTGTGATCACCAGGATACCCTAAGGAGACTGCACCACTTAATCTCACAGGTATTCTACCACACAAGATCACACCATAAACCCAGGGAGCCAGAACAGATCAATTTAAGAAGCTGAGGCTGACAAGATGAGCCTCACAAACAATGGGAAGACAAAGAAACAATCTCCAAATGAAAGGAAAGGAGGAAGCACCAGAAAGAATGCTAAATAAAATGGAGGCAACTCAACTATCAGATTTTGAGTTCAAAGCAATGGTTGTCAGGAAGCTCCATGAGCTCTCAATGACCTACCAGACACTAGAGCTCTCAATGACCTACAGTAAGAAACTACAATGAACTCACTGCAAACTATATCAACATGAAAAAGGAAATTGAAACTATCAACAAGGGCCAAGAGGAAATGAAGAATACAATTTCTGAACTGAAGAACAAAGTCGAAGGAATCAAAAGCAGAATCAATAAAGCAGAAGATCAGATCAGAGAGTTGGAGGACAAACCAGAAAAAAACACCCAGAAAGAGCAAGAAAAGGAAAAGAGGCTCAGAAATAATGAAGAGGGATTAAGAGAAATGCAAGACAATATGAAACAGAATATTATCCATATAATAGGGATTCCAGAAGGAGAAGAAAAGGAGCAAGGGATAGAAAACCTATTTTAAAAAGTAATGATGGAAAACTTCCCTAATTTGATGACAGAAAAAGTCACACAAATCCAGGAAACACAGAGAATCCCAATCAAGAGGAACCCAAAGAGGCCCACTTCAAGACACATCATAATGAAAATGGCAAAATTCCAAGACAAAGAGAGAATCTTAAAGGCAGCAAGGAAGAAAAAGGAAGTAACATACAAGGGAAACCCGATAAGGTTAGCAGCTGACTTCTCAATGGAAACGCTCCAAGCCAGAAGAGAATGGCAAGAAATATTCCAAGTGATGAGAACCAAAGGCCTGCAACCATAACTTCTTTACCCAGCAAGGCTTTCAATGAAGATAGAAGGCCAAATAAGGAGCTTCCCAGACAAAAGAAGTCTAAAAGAATACACCTCTACCAATCCAGTTCTGCAAGAGATGCTAAGGGGACTGCTTTAAGGAAAGGAAGGAAAAGACAGGGGAAGGGAAACAGGTACAAAAATGGCAATGAATAAGTACCTATCAATAATAACCTTAAATGTAAATGGATTAAATGCTCCAACCAAAAGGCATAGAATAGCTGAATGGATAAGAAAGCATGACCCACAAATATGCTGCCTACAGGAGACAAAAGACCTACACAGACTCAAAGTGAAGGGCTGGAAACAAATTTTCCAAGCAAACGAACAGGGAAAAAAAAAAGCCAGGGTAGCAATACTCATATCAGACAAAATAGACTTCAAAAGAAGAGCCATAAAGAGAGACCCAGAAGGTCATTTAATAATATTCAAAGCAGGAATCCACCAAGAAGACATAAGCATTGTAAATATATATGCACCCAACATAGGAGCACCTAAATACATCAAGAAAATCTTAGAGGACTTCAAGAAAGATATTGACAGCAACACAATTATTGTAGGGGATTTTAAGACCCCACTGTCAAACATGGACAGATCTTCCAAACAAAATATCGACAAAGATATCGTGGCACTGAACAACACTCTAGATGAAATGGACTTAACAGATATATATAAAGCCCTTCATCCCAAAGAAACTAAATACACATTCTTTTCAAATGCACATGGAACATTTTCAAAGATAAAAGACATGATAGAACACAAAACAAACCTCAACAAATTCAAGAAAATTGAACTCATACCAAGCATTTTCTCCCACCACAAGGGACTGAAACTAGAAACCAACCCCAAGGGGAAAAACCCAAAACACACAAAATCATGGAGATTGAATAGCATATTATTAAACAATGAATGGGTTAAGAATGAAATTAGGGAAGAAATCAAAAAGTTTCTGGAAACAAATGAAAATGAACTCACAAAGACCCAAAACTTATGGGACACAGCGGAGGCAATCCTCAGAGGGAAGTTCATAGTGATACAGGCCTACCTAAAAAAGATAGAAACATTTCAAACAAACAACTTAACCCTACACCTACAAGAACTCGAGAAACAACAACAAAGACAGCCCAGAGCAAGTAGAAGGAAGGAAATAACCAAGATCACAGCAGAATTAAATGACATAGAAACTAAAAGCACAGTTCTAAAGATCAATGAATCCAGGAGCTGGTTCTTTGAAAAGATAAACAAAATTGACAAGCCTTTAAGCAGGCTCATCAAGAAAAACAGAGAGAGGACCCAAATAAACACAATCAGAAATGAAAGAGGAGAGATTACAACTGACACCACAGAAATACAAAGCATTGTAAGAAATTACTATGAAGAACTGTATGGCAGGAAATGTGAAAACCTAGGAAAAATGGACAAGTTTCTAGAAAAATATAATCTCCCAAAACTCAATGAAGAAGCAGCAGAAAACCTGAACAGACCAATAACAGCAGATCAAACTGAAGCACTAACCAAAAAACTCCTGACACACAAAAGCCCTGGACAAGATGGTTTCACAGGAGAATTCTACAAAGCATTTAAGGAAGAGCTAACCCCTGTCCTTCACAGGCTATTCCAAAAAATCCAAGATGATGGAAGACTCCCAAACTCTTTTTATGAAGCCAGCATCATCCTAATCCCAAAACCAGACAAAGACACAACAAAGAAAGAAAACTTCAGGCCAATATCACTGATGAACATAAATGCTAAAATTCTCAACAAAATATTGGCAAACAGCATCAAGCAATACATTAAAAAGATCATACACCATGACCAAGTGGGATTCATCCCAGGGATGCAAGGGTGGTTCAACATTTGCAAATCAGTAAATGTAATACATCACAAAAAACAAAAGCAAAGACAAAAATCCATGATCATATCAATAGATGCAGAAAAAGCATTTGTTAAGGTACAGCACCCATTTATAATAAAAACACTCAGCAGAGTGGGAATAGAGGGAGCATTCCTCAACATAATAAAAGCCATATATGAGAGACCTACAACCAACATCATACTCAATGGGCAAAAACTAAACTCTTTTCCAGTAAGATATGGAACAAGACAAGGTTTTCCGCTTTCACCATTTCTATTCAATATAGTATTGGAAGTATTAGCCACAGCAATTAGACAAGAAAAGGAAATAAAAGGCATCCAAATTGGAAAGGAGGAAACAAAACTATCATTGTTTGCAGATGACATAGTAGTGTACATAGAAAATCCTATAGACTCGGCCAAAAACCTGCTCAACCTAATAAATGAATTTGGCGAAACAGCTGTATACAAAGTGAATATCCAGAAATTAAAGGCATTTTTGTATACCAACAATGAAACAGCAGAAGCAGAAATCAAGAAAAAAAATCCCATTCCATATAGCAAAAAGAAAAATAAAATACCTAGGAATAAACTTAACCAAGGAGGTAAAAGATCCGTATGCAGAAAACTACAGAACACTGAAGAAAGAAATCAAGGAAGACACAAATAGAAACATATACCATGTTCATGGATCAGAAGAATTAACATCTTCAAAATATCCATACTACCCAAAGCAATTTACAGATTCAATGCAATACCTATTAAAATACCAATGGCATATTTCACAGACATAGAACAAACACTTCAAAAATTTATATGGAACCATAAATGACCTCGAATAGCTGCAGCAATTTTGAGAAAGAAGAGTAAAGTAGGAGGGATCACAATACCTGATACCAAACTGTATTACAAGGCCACTGGAATCAAAACAGCCTGGTACTGGCACAAAAACAGGCACATGGACCAATGGAATAGAACAGAGAGCCCAGAAATAAACCCAAGTCTCTACGGTCAATTAATATTTGACAAAGTAGGCAGCAACATAAAATGGAGTAAAAATAGCCTCTTCCACAAGTGGTGTTGGGAGAACTGGACAGCTACATGCAAAAAAAATGAAACTCGAGCACCGACTTACACCATACACAACAATAAATGCAAGGTGGATAAAAGATTTAAATATAAGATGTGACACCATTGAAGTCCTAGAGGAGAACATAGGCAGGGAAATCTCAGATAGTTCATGCAGCAAAATTTTCACTAATATGTCCTTTAGAGCAAGGGACATAAAGGAAATAATAAACAAATGGGTTATCATCAAAATAAAAAGCTTCTGCATAGCTAAAGAAAATAGTATTAAAATCAAAAGAGAAGCAACTGTATGGGAAAACATATTTGCCAATGATACCTCAGACAAAGGTGTAATCTCCAAAATATATGAAGAACTTACATGACTCCACTCTAAGAAGACAAGCAAGCCAATTAAAAAATGGGCAAAGGACTTGAACAGACACTTCTCCAAGGAGAACATACAGAGGATCTAGAGACACATGAAAATATGCTCAATATTGCTAGCTATCAGAGAGATGCAAATTAAAACCACAATGAGATACCACTTCACATCAGTCAGAATGGTCATCATACACAAAGCAACAAAGAACAAGTGTTAGAGAGGTTGTGGAGAAAAGGGGACCCTAGTGCACTGTTGGGATTGCAGACTGGTACAACCACTATGGAAATAGTATGGAATTTCCTCTGAAAACTAAAAATTGATTGGCCTTTTGACCCAGCAATTCCACTGCTATAATTATATCCTAAGAACCCTGAAACACCAATCCAAAAGAACCGATGCACCCCAATGTTCATAGCAGCACAATTTACAATAGCCAAGTGTTGGAAGCAACCTAGGTGCCCGTCAGTAAATGAATGGATCAAGAAACTATGGTACATTTACACAATGGAATTCTATGCAGCAGAAAGAAAGAAGGAGCTCCTACCCATTGCAACAGCATGGATGGAACTGGAGAGCATTATGCTAAGCGAAATAAGCCAGGCAGTCAAAGACAAATACCATATGATCTCACCTTTAACAGGAACCTAATTAACAAAGCAAACAAACAAGCATAATATAAGCAAAGACACTGAAACTGAGAACAGGCTGACAGTCACCAGAGGGGAGAGGAAAGGGAATTTCAGGGGAAAAGGGGAAGGGTTTGGAGCAACAAGTATGAAAGACACATGGACAAAAAGTAGGGGAGGTAGATATGGGAGGGAGGTGGGGAGGGTTGGGCAGTGGGCTGGGACGAGACTAAAAGACTGATAACTGTACAAGAACAACAATTAAAATAAAAAATAAAATTTTATATATATATATTCCTCACCTGAGGATATAGTCATTGATTCTGGAGAGAGAGGAAGGGAGAGAAACATCTATTTGTTATACACTTATTTATGCATTCATTGATTTGCTTCTTGTATGTGCCCTGACCAGTAATTGAACCCACAACCTTGGCATACTGAGACGATGCTGTACAGGGCCAGTTGTTACCCTTACGTGTAGTTTTGCTTTCTGCAGTTTCAGACTGTGGTCAACTTTACTCTGAAAGTTATTAAATAGGAAATTCCAGAAATAACCAATTCATAGGTTTTAAAATGTAGGCCATTCTGTATAACATGATGAACTATATATAATCTTACTCTGGCTGGTGTGGCTCAGTGGACTAAACACCATCCTGAAAACCAAAGGGTCACCAGTTTGATTCCCAGTAGGGGCACATACCTGGGTTGCAGGATAGGAACCTGGTGCAGGGCATGTGAGAGGCAACCACACATTGACGTTTTTCTTCTCTTTCTTCCTCCCTTCCCTCTGTCTAAAAATAAATAAATAAAATCTTTTTAAAAAATATTCATTGAAAAAAGTTAAAAATAAATGAATACATAAATAAAATATTTTTAAAACAAAAAAAATAGTAATTGCATGGCTATTTGAAAAGCAATGTATTTTCAAGAAAAATTCTACCAATAACCAGGTGGTTAATTAATGGTGAATGATTAACTTCTGAGTGTTTCAAATATTTTATTGGTTAAACAATGACAACAATATTATATTTTTAATTTAACTTCAAGTGTTATCATAAAGGTACAAAATTTGAAAATGCTTTTGAAATTAAATTAATATAAATACAACATTATTATTAAGTGTAATTAAGTGTATATTAAGTGTAATTAATATAAGCACAATGCACTGTTTTAGGGATTAAGACCCAGTAAGACAACAGTACAACAAACTACAAGTAAAAAATTTGACTACTAGCTAAATTTTCAGAATTCTAGAGCAAAAGAAATATAACTCAAAATGAAAGAGTCAACCTACACAAGAAAGTACACAACACTTCGGATGATCTACCAGACAAATACCATTTCCTTTAAACAGCAAAACACAAGCTGCCAGAAGGTACAAGCTGTCAGGTTAGTCCAGCTCTAACTAGAGCATGTATTGACTTTGGTCAGTTTAGCAAAGAGAATATCAACTTACAAAGCACTAGCTATGACAGAGATGTGATAACTGAAGATCATAATTAAGATGTCTGCCACTTTCAAAAAGATTTGTCTTCAGAAGTTAATAAGAGTTTTAAATTGCTGCAATAACCGCATGTCAACATGAGCTATTTCTTAACTATTAAACATAAATTTATTATATATTAATTTGAGCAAATTCTTTGTCATTTAATTCAATTAAAATTGAAAAATTGTAAACATAAATCATTAGAGACTAAAATAACTAATTTTAAATTAGAAATAAGCTAAGAAAATAAGGAATTATTTATATTTACTTGCACTTTGTCATCAAGCTTATTTTTCTAATGAAATATTTTCAACAAATAAAAACTTTAAGTGGGATACTATAATAGAATCATTAAAGATCCTTAAAGCCATATAAAATGATTAATTCTTCCATTATGTATATTATATGTTGTCTGGGATAAATATGTCATTGTATTTAGTAAATACTTCCATTGGTCTGCTTTCTCTTAAATTAAAGCAAATCATTTCACAAAGTAATATGTATTTCAGAAGTATATGGAACCATAAATAATGATATATTTTGTAGCATGAAATTGATAATGCCTTGGTTTGATAGACCACAAAACTGAAATAAAACTATAATCTGTCTGGATAACCTACCCATTGTTTCATTTAGTTTTGTTTCAAGCTTAAACATTAAGAGAAAGAAAAAATAGTAAATAAATTATTTTCACTGAAATAGCAAAACATTGCACCATAACCTAAAAGACAAAGTTTACAATGACCTGAAAACTTGATCAGGCTTACCTGGCTGAAAGAGCGTTCCTAGAACACCACCTTTTGTTAATTTAATTACATGAAAACTGGGTTTAGAGATTCTGTTATTTTCATTTAAATAAAAAATGCAATTTTTAAAGTACTTTAAAAATATAATTAATAATACTTTTTTAAAAAAAGTGTTTTAAAAATACAACTATTTAAAATAACTCAAAAAAAGGTAAAGGAAACTCTGTTTTCCTGATCACATAAGCAAAACTATCTTCAGTTCAAAATTCAGAACTATCCCTTTCCCCTAAACTAGTTCTGAGTCCACAAAATAACATTTTATTTTCCAGAATAAATGAGAAAAACCATTTTTGCTATTCTGAATTGGATTATTATCCTCACTAGGATTTCATAAAACAATTTCAATAACACAATCCAATTGCAATAAAATAATTTAAATCATATTAAATGGTCACCCTAGCCTCACATGAAAATATTGACAATGTTTAATTTTTTAATTTTAAGCTTTTTGTCTGCCATTAAAATACTACTAATGTTAAAAGGTGCACAATATTTCTTCACCTTAGCTTCCATGTGATTAGAGACTTGGCACTTGATGGCTCTGGGGGAAGCACTAATGAGATACAAAGCCTTTACACCTCTGGGTCAGGAGTTTGGATCAGACCTAGGTTGCAAGTGACAGAAAGTCATTACCATCTCACGAGAGTTCAATGGTTTATGTGAAGGAAATTCATTGTTTCAGGCCACTTGCTAGGGAAAAAGCATCCTCCTCACAAAAAGTCACCACTGCTTTTGACAATAACTGGAAAAAGACCTAAAGAATTAAAAACTCTGCCAAGAATGGTGTCACCTCCATGCTATGACTACCATATCCCAGTTAGGAATTTCCTTAAGGGAAAAAGACACAATGCTTTGCAGGTATGTCTTTGAAAATACACCTATGAGAGAAAGAGAGAAGGAGAAAAACTGAAGGGAAAAGAGAGAGCTGTTCGGAACAGAGTTAATCAAAATGCAATGAGACTCATCATCAAAAGCTTTATTTGAATCTTATACAACGAAAGTATTTAATCCAGAAAAGGCATACATCTGTTTATATGTTTCTCACCTAGTAAGAAGGTGATAAAATATGAATGATGTTACTTGAGACCTCTTGATTAGGGAGTCAAAAAGATGATAAATACCTTGAAATAGTGTTTCCTTAGTACAAAGTTCTCACTCTACATGTCATGTTATCCTTTTTAGAAAGCCATACTGACTGGAGATAGTAAATGAAGCTTTCCCAGTCTTCCCATTCTAAGACTTTTGGCACTTACAGGCATAGGTACATAACCACACATGTTTGTTGTTATTCAGGGTTGTTTTTATCTGTGTTTGTCTTAATCTGTTTGGCAAGGAATAAGCACACACATATTCTTCTTAGAGTCCCCATTATATGAAATACAAATCTGAGCAAGTAGAACACTTTTCAATACAGAGAGAGAGAGACAGAGAGAGACAGAGAGACGTGCCCCTGACATTTTAGTGTATGTATGCAAACCGGAGCATTGTTTTGCTTTAGAATTATATACTAAAATTCCAGGTAATACAGAATAGTTATTAGTGATCATTTGGAGACAGAGCTCTGGAGGAATGTTGCCGGGTGGTCCCAACTATCTAGAATGGGCTAGTTCTGTGCTAAGATAGCTACATGAGGCAATTTAAATACAAGTTAATTAAAACTAAATAAAATTAGCAATTCAGCTCCTGAGTTGTTCTAGCCACAGTTCAACTACTCAATAGCCACACGTGGACAGTGCCTACCTTACCTGGGGGGCACTTATATAAAACATGTCCATCGATGTAGAGATTTGCATTGAATATGCAGTTGGACAGTCCAATTCTAGATCACATTTTTGTCTCTAGGGAAAACATTAATTTTTAAATGGTATAGAATTTCAAGATGCTTTCAAATGTGTATAACACAAAACCTGAACCTGAATCAAACTCCAATAAGCAAGTGAAAAGGTAAGCGAGCCTCAGGGTAGCCTTAATCTAGTGTGTCAGCTCTATTCCTGTGGGATCCCCTTTTCTTTTCCTTCCTCTGAATTGGTTTCACGATCATCACAGCTTCCTTCAAGCCAGAAAATGGCTGTGGCAATTCCTAGTTTCATCCACACATCCTAAAATCTGAAGGAAGAGAGAAGATCTTTTCTGATCTCTCCTGAGTAAGGAAACTTCTTATCTTAAACAACTCTGTCCCCTTGCATTTCATTAATCCAAATTGGGTTCCTGGTACCTTCCCAAAAAGACCCTGGTGCAGGCTGCCAGGGTTAGACCTATACTCCCAGATATGGTAAGTGTAGACAAAGTGTAATACCGATGAGCCTGACATCCACCAGGACCTACTCCTCAGAGGCAGAGGGTGGTCACCTTTCTTTGGAACACTCGAACAATATGGCAGAGGGGCAGCCACCTGAAAATTTAGGGGTACACATATAAGAAAAGAAGGGCGATAATTCTGGGATGGTAAACAATCATGGCTATTATAGGCAAATAAAAATGTTTGTTTTATTTTACAATTTTTATACATTTAGTAAGACTTCCTTTGAAATGTGACAATTTAGGTGCCAGTATTCCCACCCACTTGGCCCAAAACACCCAAGCATAAAAATACACAGTAGAGACATCTCTATTTTTAAATTATACAAGGCTCTGACATTTGAGTGGGTAGAAAAAGTGAGACAAGTGACAAGGGTTGTGCTACCATGGAAGATAATTAAAAGTATACTATAATAAGAAAGATCTTATCTGGACGGGGGAGGCCAGAGAGCGGAAGCCAAATTAACATATCTAAGAAAAATGCTCTGTCCAAAGGCAAATCTTCAACAATTCTTCTAACCACAATCTATTGAGTGTTCTCTAGAGCAGCAGTCCCCAAACTTTTTGGCACCACAGACCAGTTTTTTCAGGGATGGGGACTGGGAGGAGGCAGGGGGCGAGCTTCCCTCAAGGCCTGGTTCTTCATAGGCCACAGACCAGTACTTGTCCATGACCCTGGGGGGTTGGGAACCCCTGCTCTACAGTTTTCAAAAAATCTGAGATATTAAGTAAATCCCTAGAGATGCTCAGTAGCCAAGCCAGTACTCAGACCAGATCTAACTCTATAGTTGATTCCAGGTCCTTCACCAAAAGCCAGTACATCTGAGCCAAAGCCTATAAACCACATATTTTCCATTAAATCATCATGTCAGCATGTAGTAAGGAGCAAGGCATAGTGAGCAAAGCACTGTGTTAAGTGTTGGCTGGGGAGACAAGATACGAATTGTACATCAGTACATGGAAGCATATGCTGAATGCTCAGTCATTCAGACAAGGAGCTCCATTGGAGGGCAGAGATGGGAAGTAAGGAAGAGGAAAACCCAGGAATATGGTCCCAAAATAGAACAAAGAGAATAGACATTATGGATCTTGAATATGGGGCATAATCAAAGCTTCAGCCATGTGAATCTAAGGAGGTTCAACATGAAAAGTTTCAGAATAAGGAAAGTCCTGATTCTTCATTTATAAAGTACTTTGTAAATTTTAAAATACTTAAATATCCATAAATTCCAATAAAAGTGACCATGTAGTATAACAGGCATTCTACATGTACTGCCTTGGTCCTAACTGCAGCTGGTATAGACAGGTCCTGGAATTCACAGTCACGCAGTGAAGAAGCTTAGAGGAAACTCAGACCAAAATCCATCTGACTCTTCTCACTACTTTGTGATTCCTTTTATTATTTTATTTACCTTCAAATAGATATTTAGAGGCCCCAGCCAGGTAGCTCAGTTGCTTAGAGCATTGTCCCCCTATGCCAAAGTTGGGGGTTTGATACTGGTCAGGACATATACAAAAATCAGCCAATGAATGCATAAACAGGTGGAACAACAAATCAATCGATCTCTCTTGCTCCCTCTGACCTTCTCCCTTTGTCCCTCCCCCCTCCCTGCTCCCTACCTCTGTCACTAAAATCAATCAATCAATCGATTGACATTTACAGAGACAGAGTATGAAATTTTATAATATCCCACTGAATTGGGTTGAGAGTTACACAGTAGAGAGATGGATAATTTGAGAGAACATATTTAATAAAATTTTATATGGGAAATGGAAAAATCTGATTTCTATTTTCATAACTCACAAGCAGTCAAGGTACATTGCACACCCCTGGATGATGATGTCAAAAAATCAACATTGATTCTCTATGAGACTTCCAGAATTCCTTCTGAAAAGGATGGAGGATGTATGATTTTATATTTATGATTATTCTTCCTTCACCCAGCATGAGATTCAGTGGTATAAGTGGAAACAGTACTCCAAAAGAAAATGGACATTAACAAGTAAAGAAGGAATTACATGAGGATTGCAGAAGCACAGAATTGAATATTGACAGATAGATGAAATAGAAAAGAAGTAATCAGAGAAAACAAGTACATGTATAAGACTTAAGTCACCTAAGCTAGCCTGTTAATTTTTAGCAGTGGTCAGAAAGCAAGGTTTTGAGTGTAGAAGACTGCTGTGAACACCAGAACTTTCTCTTCCGAGATGTGATACATCATCCCTAGTATTATGGTTTGCATTTCTTCTATATATACACCCTAGAAAAGCACATTCCTGCAAATATGAATAAAACTAAAAGAAAAGGGTGGTAAATACACAATACAATATATAGGTGATATTATAGAATTGTGCTCCTGAAACCTATGTAATTGTATTAATCATTAATGTCACCCTAATAAAGTCAATAAGAATTTTTTTAAACTAAAGGAAGAGTGGGGGGGGAATGCAGACAACTATAATTGAACAACAATAATTTTTTAAAAAACTAAAGAAACAGCAAATCCCTTTCAAACAGAGTTCTGCCATTTATACTATCACTGTTGATAGTTCTTCCCTTCCAAAACCAAAACTGCCAAAAAATGTACATCTTTGCATATGAGAAGTTGAAAGTAGAAAAAACAATCAAAAGATGTATAACCTAAAATTATTGCTTCAAAGACAAGAGAAAACAAAATCAAAATCCCTGTAACTAAACACATTAAAACAAAGTGTAGCAGAATATTACTTTAAATACTATTTTAAATACATTATTGTTTCTGTTATTAAAATTATGTTTTCACTGAGATCAGAAATTATGTAAAAATATATGATATATAAATAACTACCATTGATATTTTATTGCATATGCTTCTGGAATATTTGAAATAATCTAGGATGTACATAAGGCAATAACTATAGATTTATATAACATTTTATACTGACCAGCAAAAAAGTCTCTCTTCTTTAAATATAAGTTTGGGAATCACTGGAGTAAATTGTCGGAAGTAAAATAAAAGCAGGTATAAGTTTCATTTGTCATAAATGTTTTTTAAAATACTATTAATTTTAAGAAAATGTAAAGGAAGAATTGATTACAGGAAGAGCAAAAATCAAAGGCCCATTACAAAGAAGAATATAGCAAAATTACTTTTATGTTTTCATTAACAAACTAATTTTTTAAATTTTTATCACTAATCTGATTGCTATATTTTTTATCTGATGAAAAACTTAAACCTTTTAAAGATAACACTTTAATTTTTCAACATATTTGCATTTAAACATTAATAAAATGAATTTTCTTTTAAATGGAAAGTATCATGCTGTGTTATCCCTGTGAGATCAAACATAAATACTGAAGTGATACCACTCTTTCTCTCCTCTGTATGCCTATACACTTATTTTCTATCTGGCTAGTTTTCACCTAATCACTACCTAATGATATATCTTCGATGGTCAAACTATCTACCTTTTATAAAAGGTAAATAACCACACTGGATTTAAAGCATAAAACAATATTTCTTTCTTCAAAATCCTTGTTTCATTTCCTTGATATATTTGCAAAGTTCTTAAAGCATGGACATTTCTTATCCGATATACCCCAAATTGGGTGAAATGAACCCAGAAAGGACAGACTGTCCATAGTAAAGCCATGGCATAAATATTGTTCATATTTCTTGTCAGTTTTACTGAAAGCCTTTTTGGGGAACCAGGTAAGCATTCCTTCCTTTAATACTAGTAAGAATTTTTAAGTGCGTTTACATTGTCTAAAATCCAATGCAAAAATTACATGTAAAATTAAAAAAAAAAACTCAGGAAATGTACTGGTAGGTTGTTTGTGGCTATTTCTCTAGAACCCTGAAAGTAAGAGGTTTTTCAGGTCATGCGGGATTCTTCATACAAAGGCTTCAGAATGTTTCACAACTGGCACAAGGTGTCTTGCACACAATGAAAATTGAGTAAATAATTAGGTTGATTAGACTTGAGTTGCCATTACATGTAACTTGGAAATCTTGAAAAGTTTATTTACTTTGACATATTAGACAGCATATCAGCAGAAAGAGAGAGGAAAAGAATTGAAGAAACAATAAATTCAGTTAAATGACTTCTTAAAACCTCTCACAAGGTAATTGGAATTCTCTGCGGAAAACTGAATTCTCCAATGGCTGCATTAGCATTAATTAATTTCTCCACTGTCTGTGTAATAAAATCCAAATTCCTTAGCCTGTCATGCATCCAGATTCCCAGCACATCCTGTGTCTCATTTTTCCCCATTTTTATTACTCTGTTTCAAGCCAAATTGTGCTACTCCCAATGCTCTGTATATATCAAAAATTCTCCTATGTCTTCAGCTAGTCTGTTCCCACTAACTTGAATGCCTCTCCCTCCCCTGCCATTATCATCTATTGTGTGTAGTCCAAATGTCACCTCTTCCAGAAAGCCTTCCATGTCCCTTTACCCTGAGAAGCCATGCTTTTTCTAATCTGAATAAGAAATTTATATGTCTCTTTCTTTGAATTTATCTTCTGCCTTATATTGTATTTACATGTATGTCTTACTTTACTATCATATTGTAAACTCTTTGAGGGAAGGTAAAATATGTGTGTAAATGCCTAAAAAGTAAGTAATAAATAAAAATATTAAAATCCTTCTAAAAATCCAGAAATATCATTAATTTAACTTGCTCTGTACATAAGCAGAAACATACAAACAAAAGGATCACTTAGGTCAGGGGTGTGAGAGTCATTTTCACTAGAAGCCACATCAGCCTCACGGTTGCCTTGAAGAGACAAAATAATTTTAGGACTGCATAAATGTAACTACTCCTTAACTGTTAAGGAGTTGAAATTACATTCGGTTCTTTGAAGGCAACCTCGAGGCTGGTGTGGCCCCTGTGAAAATGAGTTTGACGCCCCTGAAGGTAGTCAATGGACCAATTACCTTTATCTCCTATAACAGTTGTTTCAATGACTGCATAAAGCAGCAAGGGAGGGCAACAACCTTTAATAAAATCTGCAAAGATTCTATTAGTTCAAAAGTTGTACTAGGAACTCACTGCCAAGTTTCTTTTGGATTCCATCAGCAGGCGTCCAACCATTTTAATTTGAATGAACTGCCCAGAAAATCTATGGCATTTAGTACATCTACTTCTCAAATATATGAAATTCAGCTTTTTCTTTAAGTAATTTAATTGATGGTTCCAGGTAACATTGAAAACTTACTGATAAATAGCCCCTTCCAGTTTGGTGGAAATAATCAAAACAAAAGTGGAATAACTTATTTTTTTAAGAGATGCTTGGTCTAAGTGCAGAACCAGACTCACTAAGTAATAGTTGCAGGCCCTTCTTAAGACTATCTATAACTATCACAGACTATAAAATGCACTCAAAACTTGTTAAGTAAGGGTGTAATTATAGCAAAATACATTTGTAGTTCTCCCAATCATATACAAACATAAGAACATGTTTGTCATTTTTATCAGAAAAGTCTGTAGGCATCTGACAATACAACATAAAATTTAAATAAAAACATAACATCGCTACAGCATCTTTTTTAACACAGAATGTCAACAGGAAACTCTTACTTTCATTTAGCTTAAGCTTTGAAAACTAATCAAATGCTGAGAAATCTACAGAACTTATTTCATGAAATTTTGTTTCTTCTATCCACAATGCAAAAGCAAATGGGCATAAATGTGTGTTATTCCAATAGCTTTCTTCTTATTCTCAGCTTTACTGAGACATAACTAAGGAGTACCTTTTGGAGTTTATTCCACAGCTCTTCCAAAAAGAATGCCTTAGTCTGATTGGCTTAGCTTTATGCAAAACTGTTTTTTTATTGGAAGTAACTCTTTGAATTGCTTATTTTCCTTAATTGGCAATTATCATTTTTGAGGATCATTGACTATAGTCTTTCCTCCTTTCCTAGAATTTCTCAGCTGCTTCATCTTCATCCATCACCATTCATAACATACACAAGTATCTCTGTCACACAAGAGCAAATAAGTAAGGTATTTTTTAGCAGAAAAAAATAAATTCTATTAGCTTATGCTACTTTTCCAATAACGTGCTTTTCAGAACTGTAAATAATCTTATATCCCTTGGAGCTGGAAATTCCAAATGAGGTTAATTATACTAAAATATGCCCAATATCAAAGTATACTGTCAACAACTTCAGACAGTAACTAAATATCCGTCCATCATCAAGAAGTAGACTTTGCTGAATTCTTATTTCTTAAAATTAGCTTTATTGAGGTATAATTATATACAATAAAACTGAATCTTCTAAATGTAGTGAATTTTGACAAATGTAAAGTCATATAAACACCACCGCAATTGAGAAGCAGAACATTTTCACCAACTAGAAAAGTTCCTTTGTTCCCCGTTGTGGTAAATCATCCTCCCAACCCCTCCTCGACCACAAATTTGTTTTCTGTCCCTGCAGGTTTGCCTTCTCTAGAATGAAATATAAATGGAATCCTACAGTATGTAGTCTTTTGTCTCTTACTTCATTAACTTAGCATAATGCTTTTGAGATTCATCCATATTATCTGACGTATTTGTAGTTCACTCCTTTTTATTGCTAAATAGCATTCAATCATATGAATATAACACAATTTATTTATCCAATCATCATTTGATGGACATTAGTCTTGCTTTTAGTTTCCTGCTATTATGAGTAATCTTCCATGAAGATTTGAGCATAGGCCTTTGTGTGAATCACTTTGTATCTCTTTTGGTTAAATACCTAGAAATGGAATTGCTAAATTTTCTGATGTGTTTATCTTTATAAAAAGCTGGGTTTTCTCCAAAGTGGCTGTATCATTTTGTATATCTATCATCAAAGCATGAGATTTCCAATTGTACCACAATCCCATCATTACTCATTGTCAATCTTCTTTATTTTAGCCACAGAGTAAATCTATAGTGGTATTTCATTAACTTGCCTTCCCCTACTAATGATGTTGAGCATCTTTTCCTGTGCCTATGTGGTGAAATGCATACTTAAAACTTGTGTCCATTTTTAAAATTTGAGTGTTTGTCTTCTTATAATTCTTTATAAACTCTGAGTTTGAGTTCTTTACCTAATACAGATTTTGACTTTGCTGAATATTATAGTACATATCCCATTGAACCACAATGACTTTGCTGGTCAAAATAGATAAGAACTGTACCAGTGGAGATCAAGTTCCCTAAGAACTGCACCACTCAAAGGTAAATTTGTGTAAAGACTGTATTACCCAGTGGTCAATTTCCAAAGGACTGAACTACTCAAAAGTCAAATTTCACAAAGGCAACCAAATGGCAAATTTCATAAGTACTATACCATTCAATGTCTTAGGGGAAGAATAGCGCTCATTTATCATATTCTGAAATCAATTCTGCGTATTTATATCAAAGATGGTCAAATTAATGTCATGTGTTATATCTTGAGAAGAATGCTTAGAATTTATACTGAGGGCAATTTTTAAAAACATTTAGCTTAAATCTACCAAACTTATACTTTTGAAGTTTGTTTTTTTAATATGTTATATATTTTTAGAGAGAAGGGAAGAGAGAGAGAAAGAGGGGGAGAGAAACATCGTGTGGTTGCCTCTTGTGTGCCCCCCACTGGGGATCTGGCCTGCAACCCAGGTATGTTCCCTGACCAGGAATGGAACCAGCAACCCTTTGGTTTGCAGGCTTGTGCTCAATCTACTGAGTCACATCAGCCAGGTCTTGAAGTTTCAATAAACCTCACTAACTCCAGTTTTCCTTTCTATATACACACTCATTATTAGGTCACTATATTAATTTGTATTTGTATATTTCATTGCATATATTCTGATGTCTGTTTTTTGCAGGTTAGTTGTGTCTTCCTATAAGTTAAGAATCACCTTCTATTCTCTGTACAGTGCAGAGGCTGACGTGTTGCTCAGTATTTAGCAATGTGTCAGTCAGGCTCCCAGGAGGAAACAGATTCCACCAGGGATAAAAAGGGACTATTTACAAAACTGTACACAGGCATAAGGGAAATCAGCAAGCCATAGTTGCTATTACCCCCAAGTCTAAGGAGAAATGGAGAGGGAGAAGTTGCTCACACCTGAATAGAATAACTATGGCTGCAGCGGCAGTGGTCTACTGTAGCTAGATTCATGCAACCTTATGATGATAGGGCAGGAAACAAATCAAGAAAAAGAAATACCCCAATCTTAGTCTCCTACCGCCCTCCAGTCTCCTGATGATGTCTGCCACTGGGAATCCCAAAAGGAAGTTGGAAAGCAGGAGATCACACTGATGTATTTTATGAAGGTCAGACTCCCAGAACACAAAAAAAAAAGAAAGAGAAGATTGGAGAGATAATCTGGATAGGCCACAGAAATTAGTAAACATAAGAAGATAATAAATGTGTTCTAATCACCAAATATTTATTTTCCTATAGGGGAAATAAAATACGATATGTGGAGAATTATTAGTGTCCCTATGAAGAAATAAATACTCTTATTAAATCAGATGTTCATCAGGCTCTTTATGTTTGGACATAGCCATTCTACATGACATAAATGGTACACATATTTAGGTTTTTGTTTTTTTATAGCCAACTACAATATTAAATTAAATTCTTGAAAGAGGGAATGGGTTTGGGGAGAAGAAGGATGAAGGAAAGCAACATTGCCTGATTTTTATTTCCCTACTTATCAACCTCCAGGAAAGAAATTACTGCTCCCATTCTTGAACAACTACTGCAGTCCTAAAAGTTACACAAATGTTCTCTTTAATATTTTTTACTTCATAAAAATGTTATTTTCTTATTAACCTGAGCATTTATACTGCTCTCAGGAAAGTATATTGAGAATATCCCATGGCATGAAATTAGGCATTTGGCTTTACTGGTGGTGTTACTTATGCCAAAAGATTTAACTTCTCTAAGCAATAATTTCCTAAATATGAAAAAATAAAAAAGAAAAAGGAATGACTTCTTAATGACTGGGGTAAAGTTTAAGTAATGTGTAAAGAACTTCAATCACTACTTCTGGATCATTATAGTCCTTCCACAAATATCAGCCTTCCTCTAATTTTTAGTAGGGGGCAAAATCTCTTTGTATCCAAGAGAAAGCAGTATAGATGCCACCGTCAAATAATTCTAGACTCATTCACCTATGTAAGAGAACAGTCAAATGATACAGATGACTATAGGAATACTCTGGCTATGTTTGAGTTCAGTACTGGCATTCCAATTACTTTTTTCCCTACACATACTCTGGACTCACACACTAATTTATTTGTCTTAAAAAATAACATTTATTTAATTTCAAGTCATGTATAAAATATGCTGGAAAATAACTATTTTCTTTAATCTCTAATTGAATGGAAGTGGGATGTAGGAAAGAAAACAAAGAAATTCTCTGAAAGTAGTCACTGGATTGAGTGAGCTGAGCGAATCACACATATGAATACCACAGATGATTATCACCAAACCTAATAAGAAGCACAGGACTGCATAAGGAAATGCCTTAATTCTTGGGAAAAATCATCACATTGGATGGACAGAATTCACACACTTTATAAAGCAATTGATGTACTCTCTGTATTTTTCCAATAAGCTTTGTAGGTGCCAACTCAAAATTAGTATTAGGATTAGTAAAAAATAAACTAGTAATTGGAATATCATAAATATCATAAATATTTGCTCATTAAGTACTCAGGATTTTAGGCCCTGGCAGGGTAGCTCAATTGGTTGGAGCATCACCCAGATACACCAAGGTTGCAGTGTTGATCCCCAGTCAGAGCACATATAAGAATCAACCAAAGAATGCATAAGTAAAGTGAAGCAACAAATTGATCGATCTCTCTCTCTCTCTCTCTCTCTCTCCCCCCCACTCTCTCTCTTTCTCTCTCCTCTCTCTCTATATATAAAAAAAGTACTCAGGATTTTATATATAGCTAAACAAAATACTAGGGCTATTATTTATTGAGAGTCCCAAAAGCAAGATTGTGTAGGATGGTTTTATTCTATTTGATTGTGAAAACTATCTAAATAAATGTTGTACATTTGATTAATTTTATTTTTTATTTGTGTATTATTAAATTTAAATTTTGTTATTCATTATTTATGTAAACACTACTGAAAATTATGAAAGTGACATCTTTTTCATTTTATCTATTAGTTAAATTTAGTACCTACTACTGGGTAATGGCATAATCCGATACTGGAAAATACAAAAGCAAGTTAATATTTTGACATTTGGATGCTATTGCTATCTAGAATTGCTTATATATACTTAACTAGTAAAGGTAGATACCATTCAGTGAAATTTCTGTGTTTCTTATCAGCATACAGTTCCATACTTGAAGTTACTGTGTCACATGAAGTGTTAAGCCTACTATTACTCAGTCTACTGCTGAGTTCAGATAGAAAGTAAGGTCTAGGCTTCCTGTCACTAGGGTGGAAGTTGTTCAATGCAACTGAGGGACACTGTCAGAGGAAGGACCTGCACTACTATTTTTTTGGAACTGAAATATATAAACAAATGATGCCTAATTAAAAAAAGCCACAGAAAAATTAGTGTGGAAAATTTCAAAGTAACCAAATGAAAGAGGTGGGAGGATGTTAAATTTCTGACAATGAATAAACCATTCCACCTGCTAATTTCCCCAACTGAAATTATATATAAACCACCAGCTTAGATTTTAAACAATAATATTGAGGAAAGAGCTGTACATACATTGTGTCATTCAATCTTCAACATGATCCTATAAGGTATACATTATGGTTTCTATTTTATAAATGAAAAGATTGAAAGTTAGAGACATTAACAATATACCTAATGTCATACACTTAGAAGAAAACAAAGATTAAACTCATGTTTTTCAGAAAATAAATCTTGAGCTCTGAGCCATGAACCTAGGTCATTAATTACCTCAAGTGCTTCTTAAGATAGAAAACTCCTTAGGACAGAAACTGCCAAATAATCAAAACATGACAATTCTGTATTATTGATAGTTTCCAAAACAGTACAAAACAATAAAATGTTTATGAGAGCTAGGCACAGTAGATGCCGTTAACCACAGAGTACGCGTTCTGAGCTCCCCACCCCCTACCAATGGATGCCTGAAACCATGGATAGCACTAAACAACACATACATACTTATGATAAGTTTAATTTATAAGTTAGGCACTATCACGAGTAGAAGATTTATTCTTACCTTAGATTTTAGCCACCTCGGCATATGATTTTTTTCTCACTAAAAACTTTCAACTTCTCTCTTAAGAAAAGCACTTTATGTCTTCTCCAAATCGCCACTTTCACTACATTTATGCTTTGGGGCTATTACTAAGTAAAATTAGGCTTATTTGAACATAAGTACTGCACTACCGTGACAGTCAATGGGATGACCGAGACAGCTGCCAAGTGACTGACGGGGCAGGGGGCATCTGCAGCATGGATATGCTGGACAAGGGGTGATTCAAGTTCAGGAGGGACAGAATGGGTCAGTGTGCGATCTCATCATGCTGCTCAGAATGCCACACAATTTACAACTTATAAATTATTTATTTCAGGGATTTTCATTTACTATATTTCAGACCACCTTTGATTGTGGGTAACAGAAACTGTAGATATGAGGGACTACTGTATATTGTTGTCTCATGTTTATTTGTGGAAATTTCTGTATTATTCTTATTTTTAAACTTTTTAAAATTAAGAGTGTAATAAAACACCCAATTAGAAAATAAATCAACAGCCATTACATCAGAACACTTTGAGAATGGTAGTTAGCCTGAGTTTCTATATAAGTAATAAGAATGAACACTGGCAAAAATTGTCAAAATCAACTTTTTCAGAACTCTGAAATTACCTAAAGATTTGCAACAATCCAGTGAGTGTTTATTCAAGAAAAATAGCTGGAACTTGGTAAGAACAATAAATATTTTGGCACTTCAATCTGCTCTAATCCCACCTCCTCTCCCCAGCCGTGTGGTAGCCTTAAAAGCCAATAGCTTCACAGCAGTGGCAGCTATGAAAACCTTGGGCCTACAACCACGGAAGAGGGCAGAATGAGTTCGGAACTCCCACAAAAGCCTTATCCCCAGGGAATATCACTATTTGACCTGTCTAGCAGGTCCCTGAAAGGCACCGTTCTCAAATTGTGTCATTATCTGACCTGGGACAGAGGGCACTCTGTGCAAATTGACCTATCCCAGGGCATTTGTCAAGAACAATCAACAATGTTTAATGTCGATTAATGTGGCAATTGTTTAATGTACCAGCTTCCCAGAGGAGGTGTTATCAGTTAGAATTAATATGAGGATGACCAAAAAACTTGAAAGTAAAAACTGAGGAATGAAATGCCCATGGGAGACTGAAAAACTCTTGACATATCACTGGGATCTAGAAGGCCACACACACGTGCAGGGTGTGTGCATGTCTGGGAAGACCTAAGAAAAGCGCCCCACAGCAAAGGTTGGGAGACTTACCTATGTAAGGCATTCATGGAAATCCGTCCATTCGTGAGCTGACCACTAGGCTAATCAAGTGAAGACATCAGTGGTCAGACACATCAAAGAACACAGATTTTATTTGATCAGTCCAGAAAGTCACTAACAAATAAATAACAACAAATAGCAGCAACAACAAACCCTGGAAGTGGGGGGAATCTACTATCTAAAGTCATCACATTGTGTTACTTTAAATGTCCACTTTTCAACAAAAAACGTATAAGGCACTCAAAGAAACAGGAAAAGAGTAAGCCCTTGGATAATGTCTTTTCATTCAACATTGTTTAGTTACAATATTGACAAGAATGCCATAGGAACTTAACTCTTGTTTATATCAATTAGCCTATGGTAAACTCGAAGGGTTATATGTTGTTATTTTTACTGTCATAGAACCTATCTATGATGTTAAGTGAAGACTTATGGCCAATTCACAGGGGAAAAAAGCAAGTAATAGACACGGTCCCTGAAAAGCTCAGAGTATCAGAAAAAGACTTTAAATTAGCTATTATAATCATGTTAAAATAATTTTTAAAACCATATCCAAAGAATTTTTTAATTATTAGAAATATGTCCTTATCTCAAAGATAAATCCAATAAGATCACAGACTTAAATTTAAGAATTACTACTACAAAACTCTTAGAAGAAAAAATAAGAGTAAATCTTGGTGACCTTGGATCAGGCAGTAGTTTCTTAGGTATAATATCTTTCCCCACAAATTAGATTGAATAAAGATCATTTCCCCCCAGTTTATAAATGCTTGATTGGCTTTGTTTGGTATCTCATAATTGAAACTCAGCTTTGCACAGCTAACTTTATTTTTCCACTCACCAGGGTGTTTTTGATATCCAGATGATGATTAAAAGCATTATGCTTAATGAAACAAGCCAGGCAGTGAAAGACAAATACCATATGATCTCACCTTTAACAGGAACCTAAACAAGAAAACAAACAAACAAGCACAATATAACCAAAGACACTGAAATTGAGAACAGGCTGACAGTCACCAGAGGGGAGAGGGGAGGGAATTTCAGGGGAAAAGGGGAAGGGTTTACAGGAACAAGTATAAAGGACACATGGATAAAAACTAAGGTAGGGGTGGAAATGGGAGGGAGGTGGGGAGGGCTGGAGCAGTGGGCTGGGATGGGAGTGAAAGACAGAAAACTGTACTTGAACAACAATTTAAAAAACAAATAAATAAAAATAAAAATTCTACTAAAATAAATTACTATATAATTATGAAACACTTCTATCTATTAAAAGTAGAACTCTTAGTAATGAAAAACTAAAAAAAAAAATAAATAAATACCTGCAAATAAAAAAAAAATACAAGCAAACAAAAAATAGAGATAAGGGAACTTCATAAATATTAAAAATACTTATGCTCTACCCACAGAATAGAAGAAAATATTTGCAAATCACATATATAACAAGGGATTTGTATCTGCAATATATAATGATCACCTACAGCTCAATAGTGAAAGACAAATACTCAATTTAAAAACAGGCGAAGATCTAAATAGACATTTCTTTAAAGAAGATATACAACTGGCCAATAGGCACATAAAAAGACACTCTATAAAATTTGTTATCAGTTTATTTCAAATTAAAGCCACAATTAGGTGCCATTTTACATGCACTAGAATGGAATAATTTAAAAAAGAAGTAAAATAACAAGTCTTGGCAAATGCGACTAAAGTGACAGCCTCATACATACCTGGTGGGAATGTAAAATGGTGTAGCTGCTTTGTAAAAACAACTGGGCACTTCTTCAACAGTTAAACATAGAACTACCATATGAAACAATAATTCCTTTGCTAGGTATATTCTCAAGAGAATTGAACATGAAACATGTGTCCAAACAAAAACTGTATATGAATATTTACAGCATTCATAATAGTCAAAAATCTCAAAACAATGCAAATGTCCATCCACAGATGAATGAATGCATAAACAAATGTGGTGATATCCCTGTAATGGAATATTATTCAACCATAAAAAGGAATGAACCACTCATATATGGTACAACATGGAGGAAACTTGAATGAATTATGTAAGAATAAGAAGCCAGTCCTGGCTGCATAGCTCAGCTGGTTAGAGCAGTGTCCTGATATGCCAAGGTTGTGGGTTTGATTCCTGGTCTGGACACAGAATAATCAACAAATGAATGCATAAATGAGTGGAAAACAAACTGATTTTTCTCAGTCTCTCCTTCTCTTCCTCAAAAACCAATAATTTTTTTTTAAATGGAGGTAAAGGGCAGAAAACTGTACTTGAACAACAATTAAATTTTTTTTAAAAAGAAGCCAAAAAAAAAAAAAAAAGAACAGGAAACCAGATGTAGATAAGAGACTACATATTTTTAAGTCTTTTAAATAGTTTTTGTTTTTCTATTACAGTTGACATACAATATTATATTAGTTTTAGGTACACAGACCAGTAATTAGACATTTATATAACTTACAAATTGATGCCCCTGATAAATCTAGTATCCATCTAACACCATACATAACTATTACAATATGTATAATGTATTTCTCAATAAATGTTTAAAAACTAAAAAAATGCAAAAAGAAATAATAAGTGAGAAACAAACTAATACTAAGGAAATGCTAACAAAAAGAAAGCAAAAGTGACAGCACAAACATTGGAAAAATAGTACTCAAGGGAAAAAAAGCATTAAATGTGATGACAAAAAGTTATATTTTATACTGATAAAAGATGCAATACATTAAGAAGTCAGAACAGTAATGATATTAATGTATGTAATTAGAGACTTAGAATATAAAAATAAAAAGCTATTAGAAATAGCAAAAGGTAGTTTCTACTTCAGAGAATATGGGGTAACAGATATCTTAAAGGACTTCTCACCATAAAATATTTAAATCCAGGTACAATTTTTACCATATTATTTATCTTTCAGAAAATTAAGGAAAGCTCCAAGAGAAAAAGAAAAATATAGATATAACCGAGAGAGAAGCAGTAAGTTCTAAGAAAGTGTGAAAGGTATGTGGGGCCTGAAGGATTAATGAATTTCCAGCACATATCAGGCCTTGGTTGTCAAGCAAATCAAAGTGACCACACTCTCAGTTTAAAGTCTCTAGTAGGCAATGGTTAAATAGTGATTCATTCATAAAACTCAATAGTGATTCATTCATAAAACTCAATGCAATGCAACTTTTTAAAAAGAATTTTATGTAATTATTTTTAGACAGAAGGGAAGGGAGGAAGAAAGAAAGAGAGAGCAACATCAATGTATGGTTGCCTCTCACATGCCCTGCACTGGGGACCTGGCCCTCAACCCAAGCATGTGCCCTGACTGGGAATCGAACCTCAACCCTTTGGTTCGCAGGTCGGCACTCAATCCACTGAGCAGCACCAGCCAAGGCATAATGCAACTTTTAGGAGAATGCAGAACTTACTGAATGTACTAGCCTGGGAGAAAAGAAAACATCTTATGAACCAAAAAACAAGTTACTCAATATGTGTAATGAAAAACAGCTAAAATAAAATCTCTCTTTGAAATTTGAAAATACTCATAAAGTACTTACATTAAAAATAAAGTAATGAGATTAGAAACTTAAGAAAATACTGAAAAAATCTATGTGACAAATAAAGAAGTACTTAGCAAAAAAATATAGACTTAAATGCATGTATTAGATAGAAAGAATTGAAAATAATGAACTAAGCATTTAATGCCAAAGACAAATTATATTAACAATTCAACCTATAATAAGTAGTTGTTATTTATAAAGAGAAAAATTTTGAGTTAAAACTAGAAAAGAAGCAGAGATAATTTTAAAACTAAAATTTTGGTTCTTTAGAACCAAAAACTTCAGAAAATCTCTTTTAGATCAGTGGTATCAATAAATAAAATTAGAAATAAGCAAAGGAACTTTGGGAGATATTCTTAAAGAGAATAACAGAAATTGATTCCAACAGGTTGGGGTGGTAGAAATAAGATGAAATGTAAAATTATGGAAAATTACCCAGAAAGGCTTACATTAGAATATTTTAGTTTAAAAAGAAGTACAAGTTTACAGTTATGAAAACCATCACAAGGATTTAAGTACAGCATAGAAAATACAGTCAATATTATTGTAGTAACTATGTATGGTGTCAGATGGTTACTGGACTTTTCAGATTGATCACTTCATAAATTAGATGTGTCTAATCACTCTGTTGTATGCCCAAAACTAATATAATATTGTATGTCAACTGTAACTGTAAAATTAAAAATCTTATTTTAAAAATAAATTTAAATAAAACAGATAGGAAACCTAAATCAAGTGATAATGGAAAAAAATGTATTGAGAGTGTAGTCAATATCTTACCTTCCCCAAAATGAACCAGGCCCAGTTCTACCAAATTTAGAAGACACAGATAGCTCCTGTTTTTTAAACTTATCCAAAGCATACAAATAAAGATAACAAATTTATTAAATAATGTATCAAAGTCATTACCATTTACAAAGAAACTACAGATTCCTCTTACTCATGAATAGAAATTTTTATAATGATGAAGAGATATTGGCAAACCAGGCTCGGGAGTGCATAATGTTAGGCTTTACCACAAGAGAGGTAAGTTCTACATTAAAATACATATTAATATCTATTTATACAATTCAAATCATTAGCAGATTGGCTTAAAAATATGACAATCTAGATAAATGCGAAAATATTTTATGTAATTTTCTCACCTGGCGAATCCAATCTGAAGCACTGTCTACCCACAAAGTTCAGGATGAATTTCACAACCATCAAACAGTATAGGTTAAGAAATACCCTTTTGAGTGGAAAGAGGAAACAAGTATGCCAGTAGTGAGCAAGGGAAGAGGTGACATAGAGGGACTTCTCTAATCCTTTGCATGTGTCAGAGGAAGGTTGATCAAGCCAGGGCACTGCTGGCCCAGAGTATACGTAGTGGAGGCACCTGAACTCCCACCCCTACTACCATTTTCCTGTTCCTATCTCTCTTGCTTATAATTCAATCATGAGTCAAACCTGTGAGGAGGAGAACGCCCAGGCTACTTAACTCTAGGCCTTCTGGGATTGCAGTGAAAACAGTTTACAGGAATTACCTGGGAAAACCAGCCTTCGCTTACTGAAGACCATGCGACAGTAGGATGCTGCAGTCACTCTTGGGATGGTGGGGCAAGGAGTGGGTGGAAAGCTGAATTTTAGTGAGTTCTTTCCTAAGCAAAACAGGTGGGCTTGTCCCACCTACCCTAATGTCCAAGGGAGCCAGCTTGGACAAGGTCAACTTTGGACAATTCTGTTGCTTGCCTATGCACGTCTTTTCAAATCTTCATAAACCTAGAATAGGAAAAAAATTCTATACTTTCTACCAAGAACCTGCTGCAAGCTTCATATTTATTAACAAAGATCAAAGTTATTTTCCATTTAAAGAAGGAACAGAACAAGGAAATCCTTGCTTTTAATGTTTCTGGGGAATTTCCTATTACAATAGGAGCAAAAGAAAGATATTCTAAAAGTCATGGTTCGCTATATTTAAAAATAAGACTGACTACCTAGAAGAAGAAGGTTTCTGAAATAGTGATAATTTGATTTCTTGACCTAGCTGATGGTTATGATATGTTCAGTTTGTAAAAATCATTAAACTGTAATTTACCCAAATGAAAAATTTGGCAGCATCCAGTGTTGGTTAAGATATGGGGAAATGCAGCTGAGGGTCCCAGTGCCAGGGACAGAAGTCACCATAACTTCTGGCTGTAAAAACCAGTGGGGATTGAGGCCATGGAAGCCAGAAACTGCTGTAACCCTGGCAGTTCCTCTTAAAGGGTATGCACACAAATGTACTCAGACTTACTCCTCTGAGCTCCAGTGTGGGAGCACCAGATTGAAAGGCACCAGAGTCATACAAGGAGGAAGTGAATTGCCCAGCAACAGGATGAAAACTGCAGGTCAGCTTTCTCCCAGACAGAAACGCTGGCAAGGACCATTTTTTCCTTTCTGAGCCCTTCCCCGCAAAGAACCAGCAGGTGGGCACCATATCTGAGACCTCATCAACCTGGCTCACACTGTTTACCTCACCCTCATGATTCCTTGAGGTCCTGCCCCACCCAAATTTCAGGCCTACCCAACCTGTTTCCAGTGGCTTTTCCATACAAATGACTTGTCTAGGCCCATGCTTCAGATTTTCCTAATTTCTCTCAAACAAGCAGGACCTGGCTTGAGCAAGTTTTATACCTCTTAAACTTGCCCCCAGCCCAGCATAGCAGTAGCTTGCCTTTGTCCAGAGCTTGGCCTCACCTGGACACCTCCAAGCCCAGCACAAGTAGCAGCCCTGCAGATGGCTTTGTAGCTTATGCTGTGTGACCCTGGACAGAACACAGATGATTTTGGATATGCCAACATCAATTAAGGCTCAGCTACAACAAGAGGGTACACACAGCCCACACAGTGGGTGTACCTTGCATACCCAGCTTGGGTAAAGAGGGGAGGCTGTGACACTTACCCCTGGAGAACACCTACTACATTAGGCCACTCTACCAAGCCTAGGAGACATAGCGGCTCTACCTAATACATAGAAACAAACACAGAAAGCCTGCCAAACCAAGGAGAAAAAGAAACAGCCCAAATGGAAGAACATAACAGAACTCTAGAAAAAGGACTAAACAAAATGGAGACAAGCAGGCTACTAATTGCAGAGTTCAACACACTGGTTATAAGGATGCTCAGTGAACTTAATGAGAAGAGCATAAAAAGGACATGAAAACCATAAAAATGAACCAGTCAGAAATGAAGGATACAGTAATTAAAATAAAGAACAATTTACAGGAATCAACAGCAGAGGGGATGAAGCCAAGAATCAAAGCAATGATCGGAATATAAGGAAGCAAAATACACCCAATCAGAAGAGCAAGAAGAAAAAAAGAACCCCCAAAATGAAGATAGTTTAAGGAGTCTCTGAAAAAACAAGTGTACCAACATTTGCCTCATGACAGTGCTGAAAGGAGAAGAGAGAGAGCAAGAAATTGGAAACCTTTTGAAAAAAATGACAGAAAACTTCCCTAACTTGCTGAAAGAAATAGACATACAAGTCTAGAAAGCACAGAGAGTTCGAATAGGATGAACCCAAAGACGCCCACCCCAAGACACATCATACTTAAAATGTCAAAGGTTAAAGATAAAGAGAGAATCTTAAAAGCAGCAAGAGAAAAGCAGTTTGTTACCTACAAGGGAGCCCCCATGGGACTCTCAGCAGAATTCTTAAAAGAAACTTTGCAGGCTAGAAGGGATTGGCAAGAAATAGTCAAAGTGATGAAAAGCAGGGACCTACAGCCAAGATTACCCTACTGAGCACAGCTGCCATTTAGAATCAAAGGACAGATAAAGATAATGATCTTCCCAGACAAGAAAAGGCTAAAGGAGATCATCACCACCAAACCAGCATTATATGAAATGTTAAAGGATTTTCTTTAAGAAAAAGATAAAAAATATGAACAATAAAATAGCAACAAATTTTTATTTATCAGCAATTGAATCTTAAAAACAAAATAAAAAAGAACAAAAACATAATCGTGGTTACAGAGAACATTTTGATAGTTGTCAGATGGGAGGGCTTCAGGGAGAATGGGCAAAAAAGGTGAATGGATTAAGAAATACATATTGGTACTTACAGGGTAGTCATGGGGATGTAAAGTACAGCATAGGTAACGCACTAGTCAAAGAATGCATATGCATGACCTATGGGCATAAACAATGGTGTGGGGATGGCCTGAGTGAGTGGGGAAGGACTGGGGGGAGGGGTCAAAGGGTGACAGGGATTGGGACAACTGTAATAGCATAATCAATAAAATAAAAAATTATATGGGAAAACAGGTGCTGTTAACTATAAAAATTTGTACAGCTTTTTAGAAAACAATTCAGAATATCTATCAAGTTAAAAATAGACATAATCTTTACAACATTCATATTTAATACTGTTCTATGGAAATACTTGTAAAAATGAACAAAATAAGATATATATTGTATCATTGCTTATAATATTAAAATATTAGAAATATCTATCTCAAAGGTAATAGTTAAGCAATATATTTACCCAAATATGTATATACATTTATTATATATGTTTATTATACTTATAAATATTTATTTAGAATAAGGGAGCCAATAAGTACAAACAGGATAAGATGAAGAGAAAAAGAAGGCCAAATAAGATATAAAGTATACTTTCCTCTTTGATGAAAAAAAATGTTTATATATATGTTTGGAAATTTTGAGCAGAGCCTATCCACATCACCTATTTCCCATCTAGAGTACATTAGAAATTGAGCAATAACACCAAATAGATGTAGACAGAGAAAAAAATGCCATCTTTATGCTACAACTATAACTGACAAGATGTCAGATGAATTTCAACTCTGACAGAGTATTCAAAGAAATGGGAATCTAATTTTTTTTAAAAGGTGGGAAATAAACAAAACACTTCCAGATGCTGATGAGTGCTTGAAGGAAAATAAAACATAGCAATAAAAAAGTTAAGGGTGGGATTTGAATGGGAGGAAGTATGTTAGATCCCATGGTTGTAAGAAGATCACTCTGCAGAGTTGAAAACACAAGAGCTTAGCCTTGCATAATCTAGGAGACAATTGCAAAGGACATAAGGCACAACAGAGCTTTGGGTTGAAGGGACAAGACTAAGACTATAAATAAAGCAAAGTGAACAAAGGGGAGAAGCAAAAGATAAAATTTTTAAAAGTAAGTGGGAAACACACCTTAAGGGCATTTAAGCTTTGGTAGGTACAATATTTGGATTTTACTCCAAGTACAATGGCAGGGTTTTAAACTTAGGCTTCATAGAATCAGATTTAATATTTCAAAAGGATCACTCAGCTCCTCAGTGCAAAGTATAAGGGGGCAAGAAGTAAAGCTAAAAGACAAGGGACAGAAGAGCCCCATTTAGTGGCTTCCATATTGTGAAGGCAAGAGCTAAGGGTGGCTCGCCCTAACATGTGTAGAAAGAAATGAAAACTAAGTGAGAAAAGCAAAAGCTATTTATTTAAGCTTGCTGGAGCCAAGGAGTGAGCCACAATCACTCCTACTTTGGTAGAGACTCAAAAGCCAGGAGAGGAGTTTTGGGGCGGTGGGAGGGAGGCTACAGGTAGGTCCTCAGTGAAGTTAGGCTATTGGCACCTGGAAGCTGTAGGCAGGCTAAGGAGAAGCAGGGTGTCCTATGTGATTGGTCCATATTTGACGTTCTCTGCTTCGTACCACATTGAAAGCAGGAACAAAATTAGGGAATCTCTCAGCTGTTGATGAAATTTTGGCCTTTTGGGGCTGGTTGCTGCAGATGTTATTGTTTATCTCCTCAGATTGTTTCTCAACGTAGCAATCTGGCTTTCTGCAAGTCTGAGTTGTGGGAGGCTGGCTTCCTGGCCAGGTTGTTTCAGGGTGTGGGTCTGAGTTCTATTTTGTATGTGATCTGGCCATTGTCCATTTGACAGTCTCTCGAGTGCTTGAGAGGGAAATGACTGTATTCTCAACATTATCTCAGCTTGGACCTGACAAGATTTATTAATAGACTGAATGTAGGAGGATTAGGTTGAAAAAGAATCTGGAAAGACTACCAGCCTGGAGCCCTAACAATCAGGTATGAGAGATAGTTACTTCTACAATTGAAGAAGCAACATGTAGCTTAGGCTGCAAAACTGAGCACTTGTATTCAGAGCAGTGCTCAGCAAAATTTTTATGTAAAAGGCCAGATAGTAAATTTTTAGCTTTGCAGGCCACATGGTTTCCATTATAACTCCTCAGCTCGGCTGTTGCAGCATGAAACAGCCATAGACAAAATATAAATGAATAATAGTGTCTGTGTTTCAATAAAACAATATATGAACAATGAAATTTAAATTTCATAGACTGTTCCTTTGAGTTTTCTACCATTTAAAAAGTAAAAATCATTCTTAGCTCACATACATCACAAAAAGTAGACAGCAGACAGGATTTGGTCCAGGGCCTATAGTTTGATGACCCCTGATCAAGAGTCAAGGATTGTTAGGTGCATGTGCCAAACATCGTGCCATGTCTTGATAGAGATTATTTTATAATTTCTGTGACTCTATGAGGTTGCAACTATTATTATACCCATTTTGATAAGTAGGTAACCCAGTATTAGGGAGAGTAACTTTTGCAAGATCACTTGCCTAACAAATGGCAATAACATCTCTTATGGAATTAACAAAATTTGACTTGGATTCAATGTAACACCTCTCTTCACTAGTCAGGTAATCTCAACTCACTTGGCCTCTCTTAACTTTAGATACCACAAGAATAAGAATGATAACATTATGGCTTCCGGCCAAGATGGAGGCATAGGCAGACGCACTGTGTCTCTTCTCACAACCAAATTAAGGACAACAAAGATTTAGAAACAAGAAAACAACCAGATCTCAGAAAATCAAACTGTTTGGAAGTCCAACAACGATTCATCCAGACCGGTAAGAGGGGCGGAGTCTCAGCAGGAAAAAGCGGAGGTGTGGACGGGCACGCAGACAACAGCGGCTGGCAGCCCCCAGGTGCACAGGCGGTGGCTAGCAGACCCCGAGCACGGGGCAGCAACTGTGCAGAACCAGTGAGGCCGCACAAGGCGGCTGGCTGACCGGGTGGTCCCACATTCACGTGCGGATAATCCAGGCAAAGGGGAAGCAGTGAAAGGAACTGGAATCTGAGAGAGAGTAAAGCAACCGCCATTATCTCCTCTCAGACCCCGCCCCCACATACAGCGTCACTTCCCAGCGACTGGGCTGTCCCGCCCTGGGGAACACCTGAGGCTCCACCCCTCACTACGTAACAGCCCCGACTAGATAAAACAAACAAACAAACAAAAAAAAAAAAAAA
>PVKU01005107.1:59850-130513 GCA_004027475.1 Anoura caudifer | reverse complement strand
ATTAGACAAGAAAAGGAAATAAAAGGCATCCAAATTGGAAAGGAGGAAACAAAGCTATCATTGTTTGCAGATGACATGATAGTGTACATAGAAAATCCTATAGACTCGGCCAAAAAGCTGCTTGACCTAATAAATGAATTTGGCCAAACAGCAGGATACAAAGTCAATATTCAGAAATCAAAGGCATTTTTGTATACCACCAACGAAAGAGCAGAAGCAGAAGTCAAGGAAAAAATCCCATTTGATATAGCAAAAAGAAAAATAAAATACCTAGGAATAAACCTAACCCAGGAAGTAAAGGATCTATACTCAGAGAACTACACAACACTGAAGAAAGAAATTAAGGAAGACACAAACAAATGGAAATGTATACCGTGTTCGTGGATTGGAAGAATTAATGTCATTAAAATGTCCATACTACCCAAAGCAATTTACAGATTCAATGCAATACCTATCAAATTATCAACGGCATATTTCACAGATATAGAACAAACACTTCAAAAATTTATATGGAGTCATAAACGACCTCGAATAGCTGCTGCAATTTTGAGAAAGAAGTTGCCAAGGAGGAGGGAACACAATACCTGACACCAGACTGTATTACAAGGCCACTGTAATCAAAACAGCCTGGTACTGGCACAAAAACAGACACATGGACCAGTGGAATAGAACAGAGAGCCCAGAAATAAACCCAATTCTCTATGGTCAAGTAATATTCGACAAAGGAGGCAGCAACATAAAATGGACTAAAAGTAGTCTCTTCAACAAGTGGTGTTGGGACAACTGGACAGCTACATGCAAAAAAATGAAACTCGAGCACCAGCTTACACCATACACAAAAATAAACTCAAGGTGGATAAAAGATTTAAATATAAGCCGTGACACTATTAAAGTCCTAGAGGAGAACATAGGCAAGAAAATTTCAGACATTTCACACAGCAACCTTTTTACTGATAAGTCCTCTAAAGCAAGGGACATAAAGGAAAGAAAAAACAAATGGGATCTTATCAAAATAAAAAGCTTCTGCATGGCTAAAGAAAACAGTATTAAAATAGAAAGAGAACCAACTGTATGGGAAAATATATTAGCCAATGATACCTCAGACAAGGGTTTAATCTCCAAAATATATAAAGGACTTACAGGACTCCACTCTAAGAAGACAAGCAACCCAATTAAAAAATGGGCAAAGGACTTGAACAGACACTTTTCCAAGGAGGACATACAGAAGATCCAGAAACACATGAAAAGATGCTCAATATCACTTGCTATCAGAGAGATGCAAATTAAAACCACAATGAGATACCACTTCACACCTGTCAGAATGCCCATCATAAATAAAGCAACAAACAACAAGTGTTGGAGAGGTTGTGGAGAAAAGGGGTCCCTAGTGCACTGTTGGTGGTATTACAGACTGGTACAACCACTATGGAAAGCAGTATGGAATTTCCTAAGAAAACTAAAAATGGATCTACCTTTTGACCCAGCAATTCCACTGCTAGGATTCTGTCCTAAGAACCCTGAAACACCAATCCAAAAGAATCTATGCACGCCAATGTTCATAGCAGCACAATTTACAATAGCCAAGTGTTGGAAGCAACCTAGGTGCCCATCAGTAAATGAATGGATCAAGAAACTTTGGTACATTTACACAATGGAATTCTATGCAGCAGAAAGAAATAAGGAACTCCTACCCTTTGCGACAGCATAGATTGAACTGGAGAGCATTATTCTAAGTGAACTAAGCCAGTTAGTGAAAGACAAATACCATATGATCTCACCTTTAACAGGAACCTAATCAACAGAACAAACAAACAGGCACAATATAACCAAAGACACTGAAATTGAGAAGGGGTGGATAGTCACCAGAGGGGGGGGGGGAATTGCAGGGGTAAAGGGGAAGAGTTTGGAGCAAAAAGTATAAAGGTCACATGGACAAAAACTAGCGGTGTTTGAAATGGGAGGGGTGTGGGGAGGGCTGGGGCGCTGGGCTGGAATGGGAGCAAAAGACAGAAAACTGTACAAGAACAACAATTAAAATAAATTTTAAAAAATTCTGGTATAGCAATACTTACATCTGACAAAATAGATTTCAAAAAAGGCCATAAAGAGAAACAAGGGAGGACACTATAAAATACTTAGGGAGCTATCCATCAAGAAGATGTAACACTTGTAAACATATATGGACCCAACATAACAGCACCAAAATATATAAGGAAAATCTTGGAGGACTTCAAGGAAGATACTGATAACAACACACTCATAGTACTGGATTTCAACACCCCATTATCAATAATGGAGAGATCTTTCAAGCAAAGAATCAACAAGGATATTGTGGCATTGAACAACGCTCTACATCAAATGGACATAATGCATATATACAGAAACATTCACACCGAAGAACCAAAATATGTACTCTTTTAAAATATATATTGAACATTTTCAAAGATAGAGAACATGGAAGGTCACAAAACAAACCTCAGCTAACTCCAGGTAATTGAAATTGTATCAAGCATCTTCTCAGATCACAATAGGTTTGTGAAACCAACTTTAGGTAAAAACTCAAAAACATTCAAATTCATGGAGACTGAATAACATGCTACTAAATAATGAATGGGTAACAATGAGATCAAGGCAAAAATCAAAAAGTTTCTGGAAACAAATGAAAATGAGCACACAATAGTCCAAAACCTATGGGACACAGTGAAGGCATTGCTGACAGGGAAGTTCATAGCAATACAGGCCTATGAAAAAAAAAGAGAAAAAATTCAAATACACAATATAACCCTACATCTACAATAACTACAGGGACAACAACAAGCAAAGTCCAGAGTAAGTAGAAGGAAGGAAATAATCAAGATCAGAGCAGAATTAAATGGCATAGAGACTAAAAGAACAATTCAAAGGATCAATATATCAAGGAGCTGGTTCTTTGAAAAGATAAACAAAATTCACAACCCTTTAACCAGATTCATCAAGAAAGAGAGAGAGTGCATCCAAATAAACACAATCAGAAATGAAAGAGGAGAAATTACAATTGATACCACAGAAATACAAAGGACTGTAAGAAATTACTGTGAACAACTATATGCCAACAAACTTAAAAACCTAGGTGAAATATACAAAGTTCTAGAAACATATAGTCTTCCAAACTGAATCAAGAAGAAGCAGAAAGCCTGAATGAATCAATAACAATTAGTGAAATTGAAGCAGTAATCAAAATATTCCTGGCACACTAAAGCCCTGGATTGGACAGATTCACAGGCAATTTTATCAAACATTTATAGAAGAGCTAGCTCCTATCTTTGTCAAACTATTTCAAAAAATTGAAGAGGGAAAATCCCCAAACACTTTTTGTAAGGCCAGTATTATCCTAACTGCAAAACCACATAAAAGTACAACAAAGAAAGAAAACTACAGGCCAATATCGCTAATTAACACAGATGCTAAATTTCTCAACAAAATATTGGCAAACTGGATCCAGCAATAGTTCAAAAAGATCATATACCATGACCAAGTGGGACTCATTCCATGGATGCAAGGATGGTATAATATTTGCAAATCAATAAATGTAATACATCACATAAATAAAATGAAATACAAAAATCACACGATCATATCAATAGATGCTGTAGAAACATTTGATTAAGTATAGCACCTGTTCGTGATAAAAGCATTCTGCAATTTAGGAATAGAGGGAGCATAACTTGACATAATAAAGGCCATAAAAAGAAACCTACAGTAAGCACTATACTCAATGGACAAAAACTACAACCTTCACCCTAAGGTCAGGAATAAGACAAAGATGTCTGCTTCCTCCACTTTTATTAAACATAGTAATGGAAGTTCCACCTAAGCAATCAGACAAGAAAAAGAAGTAAAAGACATCCAAATTGAAAAGGAGCAAGTAAAACTGTCCTTATTTGCAGATGACATGATAGTATACAGAGAAAACCCTCCAGGCTTCACCAAAACCTACTCAACCTAATAAGTAAATTTGGCAAAAAAAAAGCAGAATGCAAAGTAAATATTCAGAAATGAAAGGCATTTTTGTACACCAATAATGAAATATCAGAAAAAGAAATTAGCAAAAAAAAAAAAAACATTTGCTATAACAACAAGAAAAACAAAATAGCTAGGAGTAAACTTAACCAAGGTGGTATAAGACCTGTACCTGGAAAACTACAAAACATGGAAGGAAGAAATTAAGGAAAATACACACCATTGAAGGTATGTATTGTTTTCATGGACTAGAAGAAGCAACATAATTAAAATGTCCATACTACCCAAAGCAATCTACAGATTCAATGCATTCCTTATTAAAATACTAATGACATATTTCACAGATTTAGAACAAATATTTCAAAAAATTATATGGAACCCCAAATGACCCTGTGTAGCATAAGCAATCTTGAGAAAGAAGATCAAAGTAGGAGGTATCACAATATGTGATATGAAACTGCATTACAAGGCCACTGTAACCAAAACAGTCTGGTACTGGCACAAGAACAAACACACAGACCAACAGAACAGAATAGGGTATCCAGAAATAAACCCAAGTCTCTACAGTCAATTAGTAATCAACAAAGGGGGCAGAAGCATAAAATGGAGTAAAAATAGCCTCTTCAACAAATGGTGTTGGGAGAGCTAGATAGCTACATGCAAAAAAAAAAAAAGAAGAAGAAGAAGAAGAAGAAGAAAAGAAAAGAAACTCAAGCACAACTTACACCATACACAAAAATAAATTCAAGGTGGATAAAGGACTTAAATATATGTTGCGACACCATAAAAGTCCTAGAGGAAAACATTGGCAGGAAAATCTCAGGCATTCCACACAGCAATATCTTCACTGATATATCCCCTAAAGCAAGGGACATAAAGGAAAGAATAAACAAATGGGATATCATCAAATTAAAAGGCCTCTGCACAACTAAAGAAAACACCATCATAATGAAAAGGGAATATTTACACAATGGAATACTATGTAGCAGAAAGAAGAAAGGAACCTTTCACAACAGCATGGATGGAACTGGAGAGAATTATGCTACGTGTGATAAGCTAGGCAGTTGAAGATGCATATTACATACTCTCACCTATAACAGGAGCCTAATGAACAAAACAAACAAATGAGCAAAATAGAACCAGAGGCATGGAAACAAGGATTGAACTGACAGGGACCAGAGGGGAGGAAGAAGTAGGATAAAGGAGGAAAGAAGGGGAAGTATCAAGTTAAAGGAAAATTACAAATGACCCATGGACATGGACAACAGTGTGGGAATTGACTGTGGGAGCAGGGGATTGGGTGGAGCAGGAGAGAGCAACTGGGGAAAATTGGGACAACTGTAATAGAACAATAATAAATAAATAAATAAAAATAAAATATTTCACACAAAAGCATAGAATATATTCTTTTCAAGAACATATGGATGAACAAACATGTCTCTAAGGAGGACATACAGAGGGCCCAGAGACATATGAAAAGATGCTCAGCATCATTAGCCATCAGAGAGATGCAAATTAAAACCACAATGAGATACCACCTCATACCCATCAGAATGACCAACATAAACAAATCAGCAAGCAAGTGTTGGAGAGAATGTGGAGAAAAGGGAACCCTAGTGCACTGTTAGTAGGAATGTAGACTGATGCAGCCACTGTGGAAAACATTATGGAATTTCCTCAGAAAACTAAAAATGGAACTGCCTTTTGACAAAGCAATTCCACTGCTGGGATTATATCCTAAGAGCCCTGAAACATCAATCCAAAAGAACCTATGCACCCCAATGTTCATAGCAGCACAATTCACAATAGCCAAGTGCTGGAAGCATCCTAAGTGCCCAAGTAAATAGTGGATCAAAAAACTGTGGTACATTTACATGATGGAATACTATGCAGCATAGAGAAAGCAGGAGCTCCTACCCTTTGCAACAGCATGGATGGAACTGGACAGCATTATGCTAAGTGAAATAAACCAGGCAGTGAGAGACAAATACCATATGATCTCACCTTTAGCTGGAACATAATCAACAAAAGAGAAAAACAAACAAAATATAACCAGAGACTTTGAAATTAAGAACAATTTAACAGTAACCAGAGGGGAGGGTACAAGGGGTAATGGGAAGAAGGGTTTTCAGGAACTACTATAAAGGACACATGGACAAAACCAAGGGGGAGGGTGGAAGCCAGGGAAGGAGGTGAGGATGGCTGGGGTGGGGGGAAGTGGTGGAGGGACAATTCAAACAACTGTAATTGAACAACAATAAAATAATTAAGAAAAAAAGCAGTAGAAACTGACCCCAAGATAGTCAAAAGGTCAGATTTGGCAGATAAAAGTGCTGAAGCACCTAATCCATGGTTTGACACATAGTAGAAGCCCAGTAAATGACAGCTATTGATCTCCATTTGAACAAATTAATCATTTGTTTACCAAAAGGCTTTGAAACCCAAAGATGAATAAAGGGAAATACACCCAGTCAAAAAAAAAAAAATGAAAGAATACGCGGAACATTTGCCAGGCTAGATTACATGTTAGGCCACAAAATAAGTCTCAATAAATTTAAGAAGATTGAAATCATATTAAGCATCTTCTCAGACCAAAAATAATATGAAACTAAAAAGCAATTATGAAAAACACACAAACACATAGAGGTTAAATAACATGCTACTAAACAATGAATGGGTAGGTGGAAGAAAGATTCTTTCTTTCCATCTGGCTGCAGCCATAAGGTAAGCCAAGATGGGAGCTTACAAGTACATTCAAAAGCTATGGAGGAAGAAGCAGTGTGATGTGATGTGCTTCCTTCTCAGGGTACACTGCTGGCAGTACCAGCAACTCTCTGTGCTCCACAGGGCCCCTGCCTCACCAGGCTCGATAAAGCGCATAGGCTGAGATACAAAGCCAAGCAAGGTTATGTCATGTATTGGATTTGTGTTCGCCATGGTGGCTGCAAATGCCCTGTTCCTAAGGGTGAGACCTATGGCATCATGGTGTTAACCAGCTGAAGTTTGCCCAAAGCCTTCAATCTTTTTCTGAGATCTGAGTGCCACTGTGGGGCTCTGAGAGTCCTGAATTCTTACAGGGCTGGTGAAGATTCCACGCACAAATTCTTTGAGGTTATCATCATTGACCCATTCCATAAGTCTATCAGAAGGAATCCTGACCCCCAATGGATCACCATACCAGTCCACAAGCACAGGGAGATGTGAGGGCTGACATTTGCAGGCCATAAGAGCCATGGCCTTGGAAGGCACCACAAGTTCCACCACACTATTGGTGGTTCTCACTGTGCAGCTTGGAGAAGGTGCAATACCCTCAGATCCACTGCTACCACTAATATGTGTCATGTTTTTTAAATTTTTACCTAATAAAGAATTTAGTACAAAAAATGAATGGGTAAACAATGAGATAAAAGAAGAAATCAAATAATACCTTGAGACAAATGAAAATGAAAGCACAATGACCCAAAATCTATGGAACACAGGAAAGCATTTGTAAAAAAAAAAAAATATTCATAACAATACAGGACTAACTTTAGAAGCAAGAAAACTCTCAAAAAAACAATTTAATATTACACCAAAAGAAAGTAGAAAAAGAACAACAAAGAAAACCAAAAGTGAGCAGAAGGAAGGAAATAATTAGAGAAAAATTAAATGAAATAGAGTCTAAAAAATACAACAGTTCAGTGAAACTAAGAACTTGTTCTTTGTAAACATAATCAAAATTGATAAATGTTTAACTAGACTCATCAAGAAAAAAACACATATGACACAAAAAAATTAAATCTAACTGAAAGGTGAGAAGTGACAGCTGACACCACAGGAAGAAAATTTATGAGAGGAAGTCCTGGCTGGTATGGCTCAATAGATTGACTGCCAGCATTCAGACAAAGGGTTTACAGTTCAAATCCCAGTCAGGGCACATGCCTGGGTTGCAGGCCAGGTCCCTAGTAGGGGAGACATGACAGGCAAGCACACATTGATGTTTCTCTCCTCTTTCTCCCTTCTTTCCCCTCTGTCTAAAAATGAGTAAATAAAATCTTTAAAAAAATGGAACATTTATGAGAGGAAAATACTATGAAGAATTATATGCCAACAAACTGGACAACCTGGAAAAAATGGACAAATTCCTAGACATATGATCTTGGAAGATCAAGAAGGAATGCAAAACCTGAAAAAAGAAATTCATACCTATGAAATCAAATCAGCAATTAAAGTACTCCCAACAAAAACATCCTGGACTGGACTGTTTCACAGGTAAATTTTACCAAACACTTATCTTTGTTAAATTATTCCAACATATACAAATTAAGAAAGGGGTCTCAACCTCCCTCAAGCAAACTCCCTGGTTATTAGTGTTATGTTGGAAACTGAAGAAAATGAGATGCCTGCTTCACCAGCAATAGATTTTGAATCCTGGTGGGCACAATCACTGTGCCACAATCACTATGAGTATCCTTTTCTGCTGACTTAGTGACCCTCTGCCTCAGGTTCTAATAGAGACAGAACAGGGATTGGAGTCTTTTTAGCGGGTGGTGAAGCACACCAGGACTGGAAGACTGGCCTTTAGTTTAACCTGAGGTATTCACATTTAGTCATTTCAATAAAGAACAACCTAATAACTTGTCACTAAAATAGCAAGCCAAAGTACAATTTTTGTAGGAACTTAGGGACATGAATGTTTCAAAGAGCATGTGAGATACTGTTGCAGGTAAAGCAGTAGGGCCCAGAGCTACTGCCCTTAGGGAGCAAGCTCTCTTTTGTACCCATGAAGCACTCAAGAAACCCTCTGAGGTAAGAAGAGAGACCCTAGTCATTCCTTGAAGTAGGCAACTGACTTGGAGTACACCTTATGGAACAACAGATTAGAATCTAAAGGGAATTTGTATTTGAATATTTGGGAACAAACAAGTGCATCCCAAATCTAGATGTGTTCTAGAAGGTAAGCCTGTGTCCTAGAAGGAAGATAAAATTAAAGTTCTGTGTGATACCCTCTTCTGTGACATCTCTAAGTAGCCTCATGAATTGACTCAGCTAGACCACCATGGCCACCACCTACTCTAATTGTTCTCTTCACTGCCTCCAAGGCCTAGCCTTTGTCTCCTTCCCTGTTTTCTCCTTGTTAATGTTCCCAGTCAATTGGCATATTTGTATCTCCGATTGGCATGATTAAACAATCCTTTCTTCAGCTCATATGACAGGTCCTGTGCATTAGTCACAGAACACCAGGAATGCCCCAGAGGACTAGAGAACATAAACAGGTTTTTTTTTCCAGCTCTGACATGCAAGGCACAGCACTCAGCACTAAATAAACAGCCATATGGACAGAGTGCTACAGCCTTCAGGCCAGAATAACTACTGACAGAATTGTTGGTTTAGCTTAAATTTAGAATTTAAAGATGTCTTACTTCTTGATTTAAGACTTTCTGTTTTCAGTGTTGCATTTGGACTTAAACTTAGGAGAGAGAGAGTGTGTGTGTTTGTGTGTTTATATGCATACATGCACAAGCATGTGTGTGTGCACCTGTGTAAACTAGATACTTTAGGGACTAGACTTGCCTGACCTCTGAAAAATTTTTGCTTGAACCCAAATATGTTTCTGCTTTTGCAATCAGAGAGTCATTATCACTTGAGCTTAAAGTTAAAGGTAGATTGTAGGAGAAGAAAGAAAGAACTATCTCCTATGAAGTGTAAATATCCCTCTCTTTTAATCAGATATTTATTTATTCCTCATAAAAAAGGGCCCCATTCATCTTTACTGAGATTTTATTTCTATTAGAATATCAATTTTCCATCCTTCACACTTTATGGGTGAGGAAATTGAGCTCACTAAAGGCGGAGTGACATGTCTGTGGTCAATAGTTTTAGGAGGGAAATCAGATCTTCTGATACCTCAAGCAGGCATTTTCCATCACAGCACATTGCATCTTGATCTTTAGCACTCAACTTTTCTCCCAAAATCAGGGTAGGACAAAAGTAGGGTTACAGTTGTGGCCACGTGAAACACAGAGTTAATTCTTATATCATTATTTCTTTATTGTTATTTATTATTATTTATTATAATAAATTATTAATTTATTATGTTAATATAATTATTATATGAATAACTGTAAACCTACTTTTGTCACACCCAGCATAGTGCCAAATTAAATCAGTTCTATGACCCTAATCCCCAAGTCCTAGGTAAAGTCTTCCTTAAACTCAGAATCAGGAACTATGATGGTTGGCCCCAGAGTTTCCATCTGAGTTTAAGAAGTGGTTTGTTGAGTATGCAGCTGAGAGGAAATATCCTATGTAAGGTGAAGTACCTGAACATGAGACACAACACTGCACCATCTTTACAATTTCAAGAATAATATGTCAAGTACTGTACTAAATAAAATCACTACAGTATTGACAGGAGAGAGAACTCAGGATCTTTAACCTATTAATTCCCAAACAACAGTCATCCACACTTCTAGTTTTAGTATTTTCCAGGGCCTGTGAGAAGACCATTTCTTTGAAATCATTTGGTTTTCTTTAATCCCAATAAAATGTATATGAATAAGATTTGTATTCACTTTTTTCCTCTTATACATAGAAACATGAGAAATCACTAAAATGTCAATTTTATAAGAAAGAGACTGTGCCTGTCTTATTCTCTACTTTATCCCCATGACAAACACAGCACGTGGTACATAAGAAGCCTTCAGTAAATATTTACTTATTAATTGAATAAATAAATGAAAAGTATGCATAAATAAAATATATTTGATAGGGTTCTATTATATAGCAAAAATTCTATTATAAGATTTGTATATATTATGGTGTTTGATAGCTCAACCAAAATACACCATAGAAATATATGATTTATGCATAATTATAACTAAAAGTAGATTCCTCAGGTAAAAAATGTTTACAAACTCTGATAGTTTAAAAGACTACAAAGACTTCAAGTATGTAGTAGTGGCACATTAGCTCCTATTAGACTAACCATCCCGTGGAAAATGAGTATAAACAACTGGTCAACAAAAAAATTGAAGATACAAATAAATGGAAAGATATTCCATGGTAATTTATTAGAAAAACTAATATTGTTAAAATGACCATATTATCCAAAGTGATCTGCAGGTTCAATGCAAAATCTCATCAGAAAAACAGATATTTATTCAGAGTCAAATGGAGGACAGGCAGGTCCAAGATAGTGGCATACAAGGACACTGAGCTCATTTCCTCCCAAGAACACATCAAATATACAGTGGTATTTAGAGCAGGTTCTCCTGAGAAACAACTAGGGGACAATTGAACATCTTTTGCACAAGAAATAAGAGAAAGAGAAATTTCATGGAGAATATTGGGGAGCCTTGAGATCTCTCTGAAACTGAGGAAACTATCTAGGACTAGAGGAACTGCCATTGTTTAAGGTTCCCCTGAAATTGGATAGAGAGTAGAAGCTCTAGCCAGGTGGCCTGGCTGACCTGAGGGACTGCTATAGTGTGCCCTCAGCCACCTCTCCTGGAGCTAGCTTCAGCAGGTAAAAGAATGTACCATAACACATGCACAAAGAACACTTTCATCTGGAAATTGATTCAACAGGTACAACATAACACTGCTGCACACACCAACTGGGATGCCCATGAAGACAGGGCTACTTTGTTCAGAGAAAGTATGAAATTTACAGGGTACTGCTGTGTAGACACACAGGGCTGCCCTGAGCACAGAAAGTGCAGAATTAGCAAGGTACCACACACATGCACACAGGACTTCCCCATCTGGGGAAAGCATAGAACTAGCAAAACACTATAGTACATGCACACAAGGCTTCCCATACAAGAGAAAGTGTGGAACTAGCAGAGTGCTATGGTGTGTATATTCCCCCACCCAGACCTGGTTTGTGCAACAGGTAATTAAAGCAGTAAGGCAGGTCAGGTGCACACTGAGTAGTCCTTCCCAGATCAAAAGAACACGGAAGCATGCACACATCAGGTTTCCTCCACTCTGACTCTTCTGGCCATGGGCAGACAATACAAGAGGGAGCTACCACATACAAGTATACACCAGGCTGTACCACACAGAACTAGCTCTTTCTGCCCAGGTGTAACATCAAACACTTCACATGTCTGCCCCAACTCCTACTGGACTGCCCAAGCCATCCACCACTCAGCCTATACAAAGGTCACATATATACAAGACTACTTTTTTCAAGATAAGGAAACATAACTATTCCATCTAAGTCATAGGAACAAACTCAGACAATCGAACAAAATGGGGTAACAAAAGAATATGTCCCAAATGAAGGTACAGGAGAAAAACCTAGAGGAAAACTCTAATATATGAAGATACGTAATTTTCCTGGTAAAGAATTCAAAGGCATAGTCATAAGCACACTAAACAAACTTTAGAGTAGAATAGAGAGGATCCCAGAAAGAATTTAGACAAAGAGTTAGAAAATATAAATAAAAGCTAATCAGAACAAAAACAGTGTAAGTTAAATGAAGAATGCATTAAAAGGAACTGACAGAAGATTAGTTAATATAGAGGAAGGAATTAGCTCCCCAGAAAAAAGAACAATCAAAATCACCCATTCAGGACAGCAAAATGAAAAAATAATTTTTAAAAATGAGGATAGTATAAGAGACCTGTGGGACAACATAAAGTATTCTAACATTTGCATTATAGGAATTCCAGAAGGAGAAGAGAAAGGGGCAGAAAGTATATTTGAAAAAAATATTGGCTGAAATCTTTTCTAATCTGGGGAAGAAAGCAGACATTCAGGTCCAGGAAAGACAGAGAGTTTCAAACAAGATGAACCCAAAGATGTCCAGAGCAAGACTTATTGTAGTTAATATGGCAAAAGTAATTCCAATACTGTGTGTAATAAGAGAGGTGAAAGTGGACATCCCTGTCTTGCCCTTGTTGTTAAGGGGACTGCTCATAGTTTTTGCCTATTGAACATAATGTTTGCAGTGGGTTTGTCATATATGGCCTTTATTATACTTTGGTATGCTTTCTTTATTCCACTTAGCTGAGAGTTTTTATCATAAATGGGTGCTGGGTTTTATCAAATGCTTTTTCTATATCTATTGATAGGATCATGTGGTTTTTATCCTTGATTTTTTATGTGGTGTATCACATTTATTGATTTGTGAATGTTGTACCAACTTGTATGCCTAGAATAAGTTTTTGCACAGCAAAGTAAACCATCAACAAAATAAAAAGACAACTCACTGAACAGGAAAGGATATTTGCCAATACATCTGACATAAAGTGTTAATATACAAAATTTATAAAAAACTTATAAAACTCAACACCAAAAAAACACACAAATAAACAATCCAATTAAAAAAGTGGACAAAGGACCTAATAGATACTTTTCCAAAGAGGACATGCAGATGGCTAGTAGACATATGAAAAAATGCACAATGTCACTAATCATCAGAGAAATACAAATTAAAACTATAATGAGGTATCACCTCACACCAATCAGAATGCATATATCAATAAATCAACAAACAACAAGTGTTGACAAGGATGTGAATAAAAGGGAACACTTTTGTACTGTTGGTGGGGATGCAATTTGTTGCAGCCACTATGGAAAGCAGTATGGAGTTACCACAAAAAAAATGAAAATGGAACTACTTTATGACCTGGTGATTCCAATTCTGGAAATTTATCCAAAGAAACCCAAAACACTAATTTGATAGAATATAAGCAACACTATGTTCATTACTGCATTATTTACAATAGCCAAGATTTGCAAGCAGACCAAGTATTCATTAGTAGATGAGTGGAGAAAAGAACTATGGTACACTTACACAATGGAATACTAGTTGGTTATAATAACAAAGAAAATTTTACACTATGCAAAAGCATGGATGGACCTGGCGAAGATTATACTAAGTGAAATAAGCCAGTCAGAGACAGACAAATACCATATGATTTTATTCATATGTCAAATCTAATGAATAAACTGAACTAACAAGTAAAATAGAGATAATCACAGATAGAGAGCAGGTTGACAGCTCTTCAGGTGGGGGATTGAGGGATGGAGGGATTGAGATGGACAATGGTGTGTTGATAGTGGGGGAAGGGAGCAGGTGGAGGAAGAAGAAGGTATGAAAGGAATAAGTGGCTATGGAAAAATACAATAAAAATAAACTAAAAAAGATAAAGAGAAAAATTTCAAGAGAACCACAAAAAGATTCAAGGAGTCTGAAATCATATCAACTCCATTGTCCAACCACAGTGGAATGAAACCAGAAATTAACTACAAGAAGAAAATTGGAAAAAATATAAAGATTAAACAACATGCTACTAAACAACCAAAGAATCTAAGATGAAATAAAAAACTATACTGACACAAATAAAATGAAAACACAATTTTTTAAATTTTATAGGAAGCAGCAAAAGCAGTTCTACAAGGAAAGTTTATACCAGCACAGACCTTCCTGAAAAAAATGAGAAATACCCCATATAATAAATTTATCTTTAAATCTAAAGGAACTAAAAAAGTAAAAATAAATGGAAGCCAAAGTAATTAGAAGAAAGGAAACAAAACACTGAGCAGAAATAAATGAAACAGAGACTAGAAAAAAAAACAATAGAAAATATCAATGAAACAAAAAGCTTGCTCTTTAAAAGGATAAATAAAATTGACAAACCTCTAGGCAGACTCATAAAAAAAGAGAATGTCCCCAAATAAATTGAATCAGAAATGAAAATGATAAGTAACAACCAATACCACCCTTTTGTTCATTGCACCATTATTTACAATACTCAAGATAAGGAAGCAACTTAGGTGTCCATCTGTCCATCAAAGGATGAATGGATAGAGAAGAACCCTAGGACTTCTAGACAAAATGGAGATGTAAGTAGGTATACTTTGCCTTCTCACACAACCAAAAGAAGGACAGGAACCAATTTGAAAGGGAAATATTACCAGAACTAACAGAAAATCGAACTTCATGGAAGTCTGACAATCAAGGAGCTAAAGAAGAAACATTCATCCAGACCATAAGGAGGGGCGGAGACTGGCACCTAGGGCAGAGAGGATGTGCAGCAATGTGGCAGCTAGCAAAACAGGTGGTCCCACATTTGCATGTGGATAAACTTGGAGGAACAACTTGAGGGCGAGACAGACCACACAACCCAGCATTCCAGTACAGGGAAATAAAGCCTCCAAACCTCTGACTGAAAAAAACTGTGGGGGTTGCAGTGACAGGAGAAACTCACAGGAGAGTTCATTGGAGAGACCCACAGGGTCCTAGAATGTACACAAACCCAACCACTTGGGAATCAGCAGCAGAAGGGCCAAATTTGCTTGTGTGTACTGGAGGAAGTGGCTGACAGCAGACCAAGAGCACAAATGGAATTGTTCCCTCTCAGACCCTTGTACCACATACAGTGCCATAACACAGCAGAGGGTTCTCCTGTCCTGGTGAACTCCTAAGGCTCCATCCCTTACTATGTCACAGGCACTCCAAGACAAAAAAAAAAAATGGGTCCAAATGAAAGAACAGATTAAAGCTCCAGAAACAATAAAACTAAGTGATGAAGAGATAGCCAACCTATCCGATGAAGAGTTCAAAACACTGGTAATCAGGATGCTTACAGAAATGGTTGAGTATGGTTGCAAAATAGAGGAAGAAGTGAAGGCTATATAAAGTGAAATAAAGGAAAATGTACAGGAAACCAACAGTGATGGGAAGGAAAGAGAGACTCAAATCAATGATTTGGAGCAGAAAGAGGAAATAAACATTCAACCAGAACAGAACAAAGAAACAAGAGATCAGAAAAGTGAGGAGAGGCTTAGAACCTCTAGAGAACTTTAAGCGGTCGAACATCAGAATCATAGGGGTGCCAGAAGGAGAAAATAAGAGCAAGAAATTGAAAACTTATTTGAAAAAATAATGAATATATATTAATTATTGAATATATATTATGAATATATATTCCTAATTATATTCATAATATATAATTATATATTTTAAAATAGATCCTATATAATCATATAATATAATAGATGATATGATATGATTATTATATGATCATATATAATAATATAATATATAATTCTTAATTATATACAATTAGGGAAATATTCATTAATATATGTTCATATTTAATATATTAATATATTCCTAGTTGTATTCCTATATAATTATGATTAATGAAATCTATTTTCCCAATATAGCAACAGAAACAGACTTTCAGAAAGTCTGGGAAGACCAGAGAGTCCCAAAGAAGTCGGACCCAAGGAAGCACACGCCAAGGCACATCATAATTAATTTACCCAACATTAAAGATAAGGAGATAATCTTAAAAGTAGCAAGAGAAAGGGAGACAGTTACCTGCAAAGGAGTTCCCATAAGACTGTGAGCTGATTTCTCAAAAGAAACTTTACAGGCAAGAAGGGCCTGGAAAGAAGTATTCCAAGTCATGAAAGGCAATGACCTATGTCCAAGATTACTCTATCCAGCAAAGCTGTCATTTAGAATAGAAGGGCAGATAAAGTGCTTCCCAGATAAGTCCAAGTTAAAGGAGTTTATCATCACCAAGCCCTTATTATATGAAATGTTAAAAGGACCTATCTAAGAAAAGAAGATAAAAAATATGAACAGTAAAATGAAAACAAACTCACAACTAACAAAAAATCAAACCTAAAAAAATGAACTAAGAAAACAAATAGAACAGGAATATATTCACAGAAATGAAGATCACATGGAGGGTTAGCAGCAGGGAGAGGGAGGGGGGATGATGGGGAAAAAGATACAGGAAATAAGAAGCATAAATGGTAGGAACAAAACAGACAGGAGAAGGTTAACAATAGCATGAGGAATGGAAAAGCCAAAAAATGTATATGTATGACTCATGAATATGAACTAAGGGTGGGGGGATGCTGGTGGGAAGATTATATAGGGCAGAGGGGAATAAGGGGGGAAAAATGGCACAACTGTAATAACATAATTATATATATGTAGAAATGGAAAGGTTATCTTCTAAAAAGTAACTTTTCAGTTTTTAAAAATTCCGGTTTAATTTAGCTATAATAACAATAATACTTAGATTTATTAAATATGCATTTAACAAGTAATGTTAATTGGTATTTAAGGAAAATATAATTCTTGCCATATATTTGGTGAACATCGAATTTAATAAATGTGAACCAGCCTGGTTAGGGAAGATGGCAGAAGAGTGAACGGAAGTCACACTGACTTCCTCCCAGGACCAATCTGGAATTACAACTTCTTTGTGGAGAAACCACCCAGAACAAACAACTGAACAATAGCCAGAGAGAAGCATATAACTTTGGACAAACAGAAGAACCAGCTTCAGCACAATCTGTCTGGTAAGGGTGTGGTAGATACACAAGAAGTCTAACTGGGTGGCCACAGGTGGCAGCACCAGCAGGATAATTAAGTGGCCAGTTGGGTCCCTGAAGAAGATTGGGGTCTAAACCCTAAGCTAGGATTCCCAGCCTAAAACACCAAAGCCCAAAAAGTACACAAATAACAACCAGTGGCAAAAAGGGGCAGGGTTGCTCTCTGCCAGAGACAGATGGCTGGAGATGCAAAAGCTGTGTAAAAGGCCAACACACAAATTTTCATTTTCAGCCATTTACCTCGGGCTCTGGCAAAGGCGAGGGCAGAGTAGGCTGGCGACACCTAAGGAAAGACAGGGGACAGAAGCCTTTGGGAGAGAACTGAGAGAGTAGCTGCCAGGATCCTGGTGCTCAGTCATCCCCCAGACAACAGCAACCTCTGTGCTCAAGCAGACCACTCCTCTTTAAGCAACAGTAGCCAGAGGGGAAAGAACAGCCCTAACCCCAAGGAGGTCTCTGCCCTGGCAGTTTGGTGCTTAAGTGTGACTGCTAAGTCCTAGTGACAAGATGAACAACCAAAGGAGATAGTCAGAAACAGTAGATTACTGGCAAAGGGGGGAGATAGAGGACTAGGAAGTCTTAAGGAGAGACTAGGGATAGAAGCTTTGGGGAGAGATGTGAGAGAGTAGCCGCCAGGAGCCAGTGTTGAGCCAACCCTGACATGCAGCAAACATCCTGCTCAGGCAGACCACTAGCCTCTGAGCAGCAGCAGCCTGAGAGGAAACAATATTCCCCACCCCAGGAGGGATTTGGGCCTGCCCTACAGTACATAACCCTGGCTGCCGAGTGCAGAATGACCAGATTAACAATTGAAGGTGACAGCCAGTGACAGCAGATCACTGCAAGTATCTAAAAGGCTGCCTACTGTCAGACAGGTCAACATCTGACATCACCAGAGGCAGATCCAGAAAGAAAAAAACAGTGGTAAATACAAGAGGCTACTGATACAAAAGCTACTGTGGTTTCCTTCATAATATGTGATTATTTTTTTTCCTGCATAGCTTTATTAACCTTCCTTTGTTGTCCAGTACATTTGTGTATAATAAGTCACTAGATTTTATACTGTAGTGTATTTCTTTTTTTAATGTTTCAAAAATACTTTGTTCTTGAGAATCAAATAAAAAATAAAATGTACATCCATGATACCACAAATATGTTCAAGCTAATGAACATATCCTTCAACACCAAAAGTTTCCTCATAAACTATTGTAATCTTTTTTCACTGCCACTTTCAGCATGCCCTTTTTGAGACAACCACAAATCAACTTTGTATCACTATAATAGGTTTGCATTTTCTGAAATTTTACATAGATGGAATCATATAGTATGTATGCATTTTTGTTTAGCTTCTACTATTCAGCATAATTATTTTAATTTTATACATATTTTGTAGATATCAACAATCCATATCGTTTTTATTTTTCTGACTAGTATTCCCTCATATAGATGTACCACAGCCTACTTATGCATTCACCCATTAATCAACATTTAGATTGTTTCCAGCTTGGGGCTATTACAAATAAAGTTGTTATTAATTTTTTAATAAAGAAATAAATAAAATGCAAACTAAGAGCAATGCTACACTTAAAAATATTTGTTTTGCTATGATAAAAGCCTTCTAATCATTAATTCAATTATCCATCCATCCATCCATGCATCCCTCCCTCCACCCCTCCCTTCCTCTGACTATTACCCCTCTGACTAGCTGGAACTCATTAAGTGCCTGCTACACAGGCTTCATATTGGAGTCCATGATTCTCTCGTTAACTCAGCCCACTTATGTATTTTTGGACTATAAGATGCACTTTTCCTACCCCACCCAAATTTGGGAGGAATAATAGTTGTTAATGCTGCTGTTGAGTTCTGTTTACATTTACATTGGTGAAATATTATGTTATTTATGTTATTAAATATTTTACCACATTTTTTGCTTCAAATTTTTTCCCTATTTTCTTCCTCTAAAATCGACATGCATCTTATGGTCCGAAAAATATGATAATTCATAAATGTTGAGATACTCCCACTTCTAAACTGTAAAATAGAGCTAATACTACCCTCCTCCTTGACAAGGATTTTGTGAGGAATAATGAATACCTACAAAGTAGTAATATTCTCAGAGGGTAGAATATAATTTTTCCTAACTTTAAAGGGTAGAATATAATTTCATACATTACATTTTCTTTCCTAGTTGCTCCTTAATAAGTCTTGAACAAGCCATAGTTACTTTCTCTAGCTAATTAACAAATGAAAACTAAGATAATCAAGGACATATTACAGAATTCTTTCACCTTCTTGGATCTGTGTTTTAACCTTATTGAGCTAAACAACCGAGGTAAGACACAGCAACTGCCTAGGAGGTGAAATAGTTAGATAAAAAATATATATATACTCAGGTGCATTAGTTTGTTGTCACCAGAACATAAGCTTCTTCTTTTTTTAATTTATTTTAATTGCTGTTTTTGTACAGTTTTCTGTCTTTTAGTCCCATCCCAGCCCACTGACCCAGCCCTCCTTACCTCCCTCCCATTTCCACCCCCCTAGTTTTTATCCATGTGTCCTTTATACTTGTTCCTGTAAACCCTTCCCTTTTCCCCCTAATCTTCCTTTCCCTCTCCCCTGTTCTCAATTTCAGTGTCTTTGGTTATATTTTGCTTGTTTGTTTGTTTTGTTGATTAGGTTCCTGTTAAAGGTAAGATCATATCATATTTGTCTTTCACTTCCTGGCTTACTACTGTAATGTATTTCAATTCACATATTTTGCCCCTCCTTTCTCTTAACCCATTTTACCTTCCTCTTTCCTTGCAATATTTTCATTTCAAATTTTGTTTTCTTTCTAGCTACTACTTGTTTCCACTGCACACCCTTACTATATCTCCCCTCTCCAGACACTCAAAGCCAGTTTTCTTGTCAAGAGTCATTTCACATCATTTTTCCCAGCTTTTAAAATATTCCCATTCTCTCTACACTTTTAACAAACTTTGCCAGTTGGTTGTGGGTAGGGTAGTTGTTGTTGCATTGTTTTTTTCAATTTTACCATTAGAACTTCACTAATTCTGCATTTCAAATATCAAATTTCACTGGCCCCCTTTCCTACTCCTTTTTTCACCTGAAATTTTAATTTTGCCATCTTAGATATTTTTCTTTTTCTTTTTTGTCTTTCTTCTATTTCTTCTTCATCCTGCCCTTTTATTTTTCTTTATTTTACATTTCTTTTATTTTCCCTTACAACCCAAATTTTAATTTTTCCCCAATTAGCCTGGTTTTTGTTCCACACTCTTAGTATTTCCTCTCCCTCTATCATTTCAAAATCACTTCCCATTCTTCTAAATATCTCTTAGATATTTCTTGGCTTCTTTTTTTGCCTCTTATTCCCATAACAACTATATTAATTTTAGCTTGTTTGTTGTTGATACTACTATGATGGATCTTTCTCTCAAATTAGGCTCCTATATTTTTATTAATTATTTAATATTTCCCTTCTTTATTCTTTCTCTCACTCACTTTATTTTATTTTATATTATTTTAATTTCTGTTTTAACCTAATATTATATGGTTCCCTACTTATACTCCATTCCCCTTATACTTATACTCTTCATTCCCCTTTTCATTCATGAGGTAATCTTTACCTTCTCTCTTTCTATTGCTCCAACTCCCAACTCTTATTAGTGCCATTCCTCTACCCTCTCAGTATCATTTCTCTGTCAGTAGGCCACCTCATATTCACTATCCTTATTTATAATAGTCTTAATCTCATTACACACTTATTACCTGGTTCATTTGCTATTGATAGTGGTATTGTGGGAAGGAGTTATATTTTGGGGTGTGAGTTTGTTTCTTGGGTTCTATGGTTTTATCAGGCAGCACCTGTACAACAGCACACAAATATGGAGGGTGGAGTGATCCTCAGTCAACCAGTGTCAGGGAAGGAACCGTGAAAGAATTACCCAACAACAATCAAAAGCCAATTACATCCAGAAAAACAGCATAAAAGGCATAATAGACATCCTAAGAACATCAAGTTCAGGTGATCAAGGAGACTACCCCACTAAATCTCTCGGGCCACCCACCATGTACATTCACACCACAAAGTCAGAAAGTCAAAACATATCAATTTAAGAATCAGAAACAAAGAAGCAGAGTCCCACAAACACTGAGAAGACAAGGAAACAACCCTCAATCAAAAGGAAAGGAGGAACCCTCAGATGAATGCTAAATGAAATAGAGGCAAATCAGCTATCAGATATTGAATTCAAAACAATGGTTATGAGGAAGCTCAATGAGCTCAGTGCAAACTACCAAAAACTACAGGGAAATTACCACGAGCTTACTCAAAACTATATCAGCACAAAAAAGGACATAGAAATAATCATCAGGGGCCAAGAACTGAAGAATACAATTTCTGAATTAAAGAACACAGTAGCAGGAATCAAAAGCAGGCTCAATGAAGCAGAGGATTGAATTAGTGAGTTGGAAGACAAAGTGGAAGAAAACACCCAAAAAGAGTAAGAAAGGGAAAAAAAGACTGAAAAAAAATGAAGAAGGGTAAAGGGAAATGCAGGACAACATGAAATGGAGTAACATCCATATAATAGGGATACCAGAAGGAGAAGAAGAGGAGCAAGGGATAGAAAACCTGTTTGAAAAATTAATGATGAAAAACTTCCCTGATTTGATGAGAGAAGAAGCCACACAATTCCAGGAAGCAGAGAGGGTCCCAATCAAGAGGAACCCAAAGAGGCTCACTGCAAAGCTCATCATAATTAAAATGGCACAATTTAAAAACAAAGAGAAAATCTTTAAAGCAGCAAGGGGGAAACAGCAAATAACATACAAGGGAGCCCCAATAAGGCTAACAACTGACATCTCAAAGGAAACATTACAAGCCAGAACAAAATGGAAAGAAAAATTCCAAGTAATTAAAAACAATGGCCTGCAACTGAGACTGCTATATCCAGCAAGGCTATCAATTAAAATAGAAGACCAAATAAGGAGCTTCCCAGACAAAATAAAGCTCAACGAATACACCTCCCACAAACCAGCAGTGCAAGTATGCTAAAGGTACTACTTTAAGAAGATGAAGAAAAATAGTGAGAGAGAAAGGAACAAAGGTGCAAAGGCAGTAAAATAACAATGACTAAATATCTATCATAATAACCTTAAATGTAAATGGATTAAATGCTCCAATCAAAAGACATAGGGTAGCTGAATGGATCAGAAAATAAGACTGACACATATGCAACCTACAAGAAACCCACCTTACAACAAAAGACCCACACAGACCAAAAGTGAAGGGCTGGAAAAAAATATTCCAAACTAACAGACAGGAAAAAAAAAAAAATCTGGGGTAGCAATACTTATATCTGACAAAATAGATTTCAAAATAAAGGCCATAAAAAGACACCCAGAAAGACACTTCATAATACTCAAGGGAAGAATTTATCAAAAAGACATAAACATAAAAGTACTCGCACTAAACATAGGAGCACCCAAATGCATAAGGAAAATCTTGCAGGTTTTCAATAAACATATAGACAACAACACTATTATAGTAGTGGAGTTTAACACCCCACTGTCAACAATGGAGAGATCTTCCAAGAAAATTATCAACAAAGATGTTGTGGCACTGAACAACGTCCTAGATCAAATGGACTTAACTAATATATATGGAGCCTTTCATCCCAAAGAAACAAAATTCACAATTTTTTTCAAATGTACAAGAAAATTTTCAAACATAGACCACATGATAGGACACAAAAGAAGCCTCAGCAAAGTCAAGAAAATTCAAATCATATCAAGCATCTTCTCAGATGACAAAGGCATGAGATTAGAAACCAACCGCAAGGAAAAAAACTCAAAAACACTCAAACTCATGGAGATTGAATAGTATACCATTAAACAATAAATGGGTCAAGAATGAAATCAACAAAGAAATCAAAATGTTTCTGGAAACAAATGAAAATGAACTCACAACAATCGAAAACCTATGGAAGGCAGCAAAGCAGTCCTGAGAGGGAAATTCATAACAATATAGGCCTACCTAAAAAGATAAAAACATTATAAATAAACAATGTAACCATACATCTATAACAATGGGAAAAATAACAAAGAAAGCCCAGAGCAAATAGAAAGAAGGAAATAATCAAGATCAGAGCAGAATTACATGACATAGAAACTAAAAGAACAATTTAAAGAATCAATAAATCCAGGAGCTGGTTCTTTGAAAAGATAAACAAAATTGACATGCCTTTAACCATATTCATTAGGAAAAAATGAGCGACAACCCAAATACATAAAATCAGAAATTAAAGAGGAGAAATTACAATCAATGCCATAGAAACACAGAAGATTGTAAGAAATTAACAAAGAACTATATGCCAAGAAATTTGAAAACCTAGGGAAAATGGGCCAATATCTAGAAAAATATAATCTTCTAAAACTGATGAAGAATAAGCATAAAGCCTGAACAGAATAATAAAAGCTGGTGAAATTAAAGCAGTAATCAAAAACTCCTGTCACACAAAAGCCCTGAACCAGATGGTTTCACAGGAGAATTTCATAAAACACTTCAGGAAGAGTTAACCCCTATACTTCTCAGACTATTCCAAAAATTAAAGAGGGAATACTTCCAAATTCTTTTTATGAAGCCAGCATTACCCTTATCCCTATACTAGACAAAGACACAACAAAGAAAGAAAACTACAGGTGAATATCACTGATGAACAGAGACACTAAAATCCTCAACAAAATATTGGCAAACCACATCCAACAATACATTAAAAAGATAATACACCATGATCAAGTGGGATTCATCCTAGGGTTGAAAGGATGGTACAGTATTTGCAAATCAATAAATGTAATATACCACATAAACAAAAGCAAAGACAAAAATCACATGATCATATCAATAAAAATGGGGAAAGCATTTTATAAGGTACAGCACCCATTTATGATAAAACATTCAGCAAAATGGGAATAGAGGGAGCATTCCTCAATATGATAAAGGCTATATAGATAGACCTAAGCCAACACCATACTCAATGGGCAAAACCTAAAAGCTTTCCCACTAATATCAAGAACAAGACAAGGATGTCCACTTTCAACTCTTCTATTCAACATAGTATTGGAAGTCTTAGTCACAGCAATCAGACAAGAAGAAGAAATAAAAGGCATACAAATTAGAAAGCAAGATGTAAAACTGTCACTGTGCAGATGACATTACAGCATACATAGAAAACCCTACAGACTCCACAAAAAAACTGCTCCACCTAATAAGTGAATTTGGCAAAACAGGAAGATACAAAGTCAATATTCAGAAATCCAAGGCACTTTTGTACACCAACAATGAAATATTGGAAACAGAAATTAGGGAGAAAGTCCCATTTGATACAGCAACAAGATAAATAAAACCTAGGAATAAACCTAACCAAGGAGGTAAAAACCTGTATTCAGAAAACTACATAACACTAGAGAAAGAAATTAAAGAAGACACAAATAAATGGAAGCATATACCACATTAATGCAATGGAAGAATTAACATCATCAAAATGTCCATATTACCCAAAGCAATTTATGGATTCAATGATATCCCTATAAAAATACCAATGACATATTTCACAGATATAGAAAAACATTTCAAAAATTTATATGGAACCATAAATGACCTTGAATACCTGCAACAATTTTGTGAAAGAAGAAGAAAGTGGGTGGGATCACCATACCTGACTTCAAACTATTTTACAAGTCCATGGTAATCAAAACATTTTGATACTGGAATAAGAATAGATACATAGATCAATGAAACAGATTAGAGAGCCTAGACATTGTCTCTATAGTCAACTAATGTTCAACAAAGGGGGCAGAAGCACAAAATGAGTAATAAAAGCCTCCTCAACAAATGGTATAGATCTGGACAGCTACGTGCAAAAAAATGAATCTCAATCACCAAACTTACACCATATACAAAAATAAACTCAACATGGATAAAAGACTTAAAAATAAGTTATGATAACATAAAAGTCCTTCAGGAGAACATAGGCTGGAAAATATCAGATATTCCAAGTAGCAATATTTTCACTGATATGTCTCCTAGTGGAAGGGATATAAAGGATAGAATAAACAAATGGGGTTTCATCAAAATAAAAAGCTTCTTCACAGCTAAAGAAAACATCAGCAAAATGGAAAGGGAACCAACTCTACAGGAAACTTTATTTGACAATGATATCTCAGACATATGCTTGACCTCCAAAACATATGAAAACTTCACACCACTCCACACCAGGAAGACAACAATCCAATTAAAATATTGGCAAAGGACTTGAACAGACACTTCTCTGAGGAGGACATACAGAGGATCCAGAAACACATGAAAAGATGCTCAGTATCACTACCTATCAGAGAGGTGCAAATTAAAACCACAATGAGATACCACTTTATTCCAGTCAGAATGGGTATCATAAACAAAGCAACAAAAAAGTGTTGGAGAGGTTGTGGAGAAAAGGGAACCCTAGTGCACTGTTGGTGGGATTGCAGACTGGTACAACCACTATGGAAAATGGTATGGAATTTTCTCAGAAAACTAATAATGGATCTGCCTTTTGACTCAGCAATTCCACTGCTAGGATTATAATATCCTAAGAGCCCTGAAACACCAATCCAAAAGAACCTATGCATCCCAATGTTCATAGCAGCACAATTTACAATAGCCAAGTGTTGGAAGCAACCTAGGTGCCCATCAGTAAATGAATGGATCAAAAAACCATGGTACATTTACACAATGGAATTCTATGCAGCAGAAAGAAAGAAGGAGCTCCTGTCCTTTGAGACAACATGGATGGAACTTGAAAACATAATGCTAAGTGAAATAAGCCAGGTGATAAGGGACAAATACCATATAATCTCACTTTTAACAGGAACCTAATCAACAAAACAAACAAAGAAGAAAAATATAACTAAGGACCCTGAAATCAAGAATAGACTGACAGTGACCAGAGGGGAGAGGGGAGGGAATTTCAGGGGAAAAGGGTGAACGGTTTGCAGGAACAAGTATAAAGGACACATGGACAATAACAGAAGGGGTGGAAATGGGAGGGAGGGGGATAGTGCTGGGGGGTGGGCTGGGATGTGGATAAAAGGCAGAAAACTCTACTTGAACAACAATTAAAATTAAAAAATCACTTAGATGTTATAAATAGCAGATAGGAGTTTTAATCTCTGTTCTAGGACATAAAGAAAATCATACTTTTTTAGTCTTACAGAAACTTTTTAAATTTGATGTTGTCCCATTTGTTTATTCTTTCCTTTATCTCCCTTGTCCTAGGGGACATTTTGGTGAAAATATTGCTGTGTGGGATATCTGAAATTTTCCTGCCTATGTTCTCCTCTAGGACTTTAAGTTGTGGTATCACAACTTATATTTAAGTCTTATCCATTTTTATTTTATTTTGGTGTATGGTGTAAGTCGGTGGTCTAGTTTCATTTTTTAGCATGTACTTGTCCAGATCTCCCAACACCATTTATTGAAAAGGCTATTTTTACTTGGTTTTATGTTCTGGTCCCCTTTGTTAAATATTAATTGACCATAGAGACTTGGGTTTATTTCTGGGCTCTCCATTCTATTATTAGACTGTGTGTCCATTCTTATATCAGCACCAGACTGTTTTGATTACAGTGGCCTTGTAATATAGTTTGGTATCAGGTGTGATCCCTCCTACTTTGTTCTTCTTTCTCAAAATTGCTGCTGCTATTCACAGTCATTTATGGTTCCATATAAATTTCTGGAATATTTTTTTCTAAATTTGTGAAATATATCCTTTGTATTTTAATAGGGATTGCATGAATCTATGTTTATTTTCTGTAGTATAGACATTTTAATGATGTTAATTCTTCCACCCCATGAACACAGTATGTGCTTCCATTTATTCATGTCTTCTCTAGTTTCTTTCTTCTGTGTTCTGTAGTTTTCTGAGTATAGGTTTTTACCTCCTTGGCTAAATATATTCCTAAGTACTTTACTTTTCTTATTGTTATAGTGGGTGGAGTTTTCTTCCTAATTTATGTTTCTGACAGTTTCATTGTTGTTGTACAAAAATGCCTTTGATTTCTGAATATTGGCTTTGTATCCCAATATTTTTCCAAATTCAGTTATTACACTGAGTACTTTTTTCAGTGGGGTCTATAGAGTTTTCTATGTAAGCTATGATGTACACATCTGCAAATGATAGTTTTACTGCTTTCTTTCTAATTGCATGTCTTTTATTTCTTTTTCTTGTCTGATCACTGTGGCTAGAACTTAGAGTACTATATTGAATAGAAGTAGTGAAAGCAGACATCCTTATCTTGTTCCTGATCTTAAGGCTAAATCTTTTAGTTTTTGCCCATTAAGTAAATCTTCTGCACAGCTAGAGAAAACATCAACAAGATGAAAAGGGAACCAACAATATGGGAAAATATATTTTCCAATGATACCTTACAAGGGTTTGATCTCCAAAATATATAAAGAACTCGTGTGACTAAAGACAAAGAAGGGACCAGGAAGACAAAGAAAAACAATTAAAAAATGGGTAAAGAACTTTGGAACAGACACTTTTCCAAGGAGTACATACAGAGGGCCCAGAGATATATGAGAAGATGCTCAGCATCACTAGCCATCAGAGAGATGCAAATTAAACCTACAATGAGAAACCACTTAACACCAATGAGGATGGCTTTCATAAACAAATTAATGAACAAGTGCTGGTGAGGTTGTGGAGAAAAGGGGACCCTAGTGCACTCTTCGTGGGAATGCAGACTGGTATAACCATTGTGGAAAACAGTAGGGAATTTCTTCAAAAACCTAAAAATGGAACTGCCTTTTGACCCAGCAATTCCACTGCTAGAATTATACCCTAAGAATCCTGAAACACCAATTCAAAACAACCTATGCACCCCAATGTTCATAGCAGCACTATTTACAATAGTCAAGTGCTGGAAACAGTGTAAGTGCCCATTAGTAAATGAGTGGATCAAAAACTATGGTATATTTACACAATGGATTACTATGCAGCAGAAAGAAAGAAGGAACTCCTACCCCTTGTGACAGCATGATGGAACTGGAGAGTAGTATGCTAAGTGAAATAAGCCAGATGGTAAAAGACAAATTCCATATGATCTCATCTTTTAAGTGGAACCTAAGCAACAAAACAAGTAAGCAAGCAAAGTAGAACCAGTGACATGGATATAAAGAACAAACTGGCAGTAACCAGAGGGGAGAAGGGGATAGTACAAGAAAGATAGTTAGGGTCAAGGCAAGAAATATGTATAAAGGACCCATGGACATGGACAACAAATACTGTGGGAATTGACTGTGGGAACCATGGGGTGGGCAGGGCAGGAAAGAGATACAGGGGAAAACTGGGACATCTGTAATTGAACATTAATAAAAAATGAAAATAAATAAAGAAAAAATTAAAAAGAAAATTATACTTGTAATGAGTGAACAACTAGAGAAACTCATCAGAGAAGTGGATAATTTTTAAGGATCAATTGGAAATTCTAAATCCAAAAATAGAACCTAAAATATAATTTTACAAGGTTACATAACAGGAGAGGGGAAGTAACAAAAGATTCAGTGAACATGAACATTGATCATAGAAATTAACCAGTCTGAAGAATAAAGAGCAAAAGATGGAAGAAAAATAAAAAAGTGTCAGTGACAAAATTAGAGCATATAAAATACATATAGTTAGTGTAATTAGTGTCCTGGAAGGAAAAGATAGAGGGGAAATGGTTCAGGATGTTTTAAAAAGTAATGGCCAAAAATTTCCCAAATTTGGTGAAAAGCATAAATTTTCCTATTCAAGAAGTTTAAAAGACTCCAAAAACTTTAGAGTAATAATGGATAGAGCATCTATATTCAAGTACTTATCAATACTTCTTTCTTTGTGTATCATTAGAAAACGTAAGTCTATGACTGTTCTAGTGTTTAATTGCTTCTATTTATACTGGAGGTTATCATGGGAACCATCTTTCTCTCACATTCTCATTCTTCTTTTGTTCTCATAGAATATGATCAGAAAATACTTCCTTCTTTTAGGGTTTAGCTGGTCTTAAATTATTTCGATTTAAGATATAAGAATTTTTAACTCTAAAACAAAAAGTTGAATTTAGAACCCTTTTGAACTTAAAAATATGGCATACATTTATAAGCAAAGAAAGCACAGATTTTATGGCATCAAAGAAAGCTCATTATCTTTTGCTTGCACTAGAGTTCAGTTTACCCCACAAAATAATAAATAGGAGTCCTGAAACCTCAATGACTTCTAATTTTCATAAGGGAGATTTTAATTTAGCAACAGCTGAAACTGGATCATTTAATTTTTTGTGACCTATTTCTTCATGCCCCTGACATAACAAGAAAGAATGATCTGCATTGTCTGAGCATTACCCTTGTGGCTTTGCTGGGAGTGTACACCCTCAGAATCAGTATTTGATGTCCAGGGCATGCCCAGGTCATCTAGAAATTATAAAATTGTAAAATCACATAAGCTTTGGACATTGTTCCTTGGAAGAGGCATGTCTAGATATTGGGTAGTGGGGGGGGGGCAGTATACCACTCTCCAGACATCTCTACAGAACAAAGAGGCTAAGATGCCTGTTGAAGGGCTTCATTCTCGGTTGCTTGATCCTTCCTAATAGACCAGAAATTAGCCTTTCAACTTAGGCCAATGAGACATGTTTATTTGGCCAATAGTACAGGCAAGTGAGGTGTGGCTCAAGGCCTTGGAAATCACCCCATAGTGATATGTGATTCTAAGTCCTTGTTGACAACATCGATCATACTTTTCTAGGCTCCATACAGAGAATACGAAAACCAGTTTTACCCTTCTTGCTAAGTATCTCCTTTATTATTATCATCAATATTTGGAGGAATTTAAAAATCATGCTGTGTTTTGCAAAAAGATGCAACCTGCCAAATTTTCTGCATGAGATGGAGGGTTAGTCATTTGGCACTGTCACTTTTCCTCATTCACTTTGGCATGAAGATTCATTTCAACAAGGAAGAATCAGTATGCCAGCTGAGACATGTGATTTTTCTCAGCATCATTGCTAGTGCCAACTCGTAGTAAATTAGGCACCTAACTTATTAATGGTGATGAATCCACTATAGATGACAGGCATCTGGCTGTGCCGCCTGGAATTAATTGTGAGAGGTCAGAAGTGCTGTCAGTGACCAGGCATGAACAAAATCAGATAACAAGTGGGGCTGCCACTTTTTCCTGGGCTTTTACAAACTGGAGAGTTTGGGATCAGATAGACAAAAGTGTACATGATGTTTGAGATTAAGAATCTGAGCTACAGTTAGAAATATTTATAGCTTGTCACAAAAACTCAAATTGTTATAAAAACAGGACATTAAGAAAACTCTCTACTTCCAGCCAAGATGGAGGCATAGGTAGACACACTCTGCCTCCTTGCATAACCAAAAGAATGACAGCAACAATTTAAAAACAAAAACCAACCAGAGCTGACAGAAAATTGAACTGTATGGAAGTCCAACAATCAAGGAGTTAAAGAAACATCCATCTAGACCAATAGGAGGGGCAGAGACATGCAGCTGGGCACAGAGGACTCCCGGCAAATCAGTGCTGGAGGACCAGGATAGGCAAGGCAGGGCAGCAGCTGGCTGGCCAGCAAGGTGGTGGCTGGTGGCATGGGTAGTCCCACATTCACTTGCAGGTAAACTGAGAGGAACACCTGGGGAGCTAGACAGATCTCTCAACCCAGGGTCCCAATGTGGGAAAATAAAGCCTCAAACCACTCATTGAAAACACCTGTAGGGGTTGAGGCAGCAGGATAAATTCCCAGCTTCACAGGAGAGTTCACTGGAGAGACCCATGGGGTCATGGAATGTACACAAGCTCACCCACCTGGGAATCAGCACCAGAAGGGCCCAATTTGCTTGCAGGTAGCAGGGAAGGTGACTGATATCTGGTAGAGAGCTGAACAAGGAGAATTGTTCCCTCTCAACGGTTCCCCACATAGAAAGTCACAAATCAATGACATGGGTTGCCCCACCCTGGCGAGCACCTAAAGCTCTGCCCCTTATTTGTAACAGGTGAGCCAAGACAAAAAGAAAAAAAAGAAAAAAGAAAAAAAAAAAACATGGCCCAAATGAAAGAACAGATCAAAACTCCAGAAAAAAACACAACTAAGTGATGAAGAGATAGACAATTTATCAGATGCACAGTTCAAAACACTGGAAATCAGGATGCTCACAGGACTGGTTGAATTTGGTCACAAATTAGATGAAAATGAAGGCAATACTAAGTGAAATAAAGAAAAATGTACAGGGAACCAATAGTGATGGGAAGGAAACCACCGGGACTCTAATCAATGGTGTGGACCAGAAGGAAGAAATAAACATTCAACCAGAACAGAATAAAGAAACAAGAATTCAAAAAAAATGAGGAGAGGCTTAGGAACCTCCAGGACATTTTAAATGTCCCAACATCTGAATTATAAGGGTACCAGATGGAGAAGAAGAAGAGCAATAAATTGAAAACTTATTTGAACAAATAATGAAGGAGATCTTCCCCAATCTGGCAAAGGAAATAGACTTCCAGGAAGTCCAGGAAGCTCAGAGAGTCCCAAAGAAGTTGAACCTAAGGAGGGACACACAAAGGCACATCATAATTACATTACTCAAGATTAAAAATAAGGGGAGAATCTTAGAAGCAGCAAGAGATAAGGAGACAGTTACCTACAAAGGAGTTCCCATCAGACTGTCAGCTGATTTCTCAGAAGAGACCTTACAGGTAAGAAGGGGCTGGAAGAAAGTATTCCAAGTCATAAAAAGCAAGGAACTACATCCAAGATTGCTCTATCCAGCAAAGCTTTCATTTAGTTAGAATGGAAGGGCAGATAAATTGCTTCTCAGATAAGGTCAAGTTAAAGGAGTTCATCAACACCAAGCCCTTATTATATGAAATGTTAAAGGGATTTATCTAAGAAAAAGAAGATAAAAATTATGAACAGTAAAATGACAGCAAACTCAGTTATTAACAACCACACCTAAAACAAAAACAAAAGCAAACTAAGCAAACAATAGAACAAGAACAGAACCAAAGAAACGGAGATCACATGGAGGTTTATCAACAGGGGAGTGGGAGGGTGAGAGCAGGGGAAAAGTTACAGAGAATAAGTAGCATAAATGGTAGGTAGAAAATAGACAGGGGAGGGGGCATTCAGAATAGTATAGGAAATGTAGAAGCCAAAGTACTTATATGTATGACCCATGGACATGAACTAAATGGGAAGAATATGGGTGGGAAGGGATGTGCAGGGTGGAGGGGAATAAAGGGGGGAAATGAAACAATTGTAATAGAATAATCAATAAGATATATTTTAAAAACTCTCCATAGCTAGGCATAATTGGACTCTCCCATCTTGTTTGAAATTCTTTTGTCTTAATGGCACAAAGTGGTCAGGAATAAATGCCAGAATCCTGCTCCTGGGTTGGCAGAGCAAACACCTGCTTTAAAATCAAGTTTATTTTAATTACTACACAAATATTTGAAATATGTATTAATATATTTCAATCCATATGCATACACTTGAAAAAGACAATGCCTGACACTTTAATGGGGCCCAAATATGCCTAGAAATGGGGCATGAATTGGGTTGGTGCACACATTTACTAGTAGGTATTTGAGCAGGGAACCATAGTGTACTTCTGTTTGATAAACACAAAGCATCTCAGAACCTGATTGAGCTATACACTATGTTTTCCAATGCCAGGTGATATTTGTGATTATCTTAAATTATATGACTTGCTTTATCAGTGAGTGGAATTTTTAAAAATAGCCTGCTGCTTTAATAAAATCAAGTGAATTGAAAAAATCCCTCAGTGACTTTCACAATCAAGAATTCTAATGACACCGAAATGGTCTATTTTAAATTCTAGTATCACTCATTATGGTATAGTCAGAAATTTGACACATAAAATTTGCAACATGGGAGAGTAATTCATTGTAAATGACCTGAAACTGGAAGCTTAATAAGTTTTACACTGCAGGACAGTATAATCTTTGGCTGTATTAGTCAAGCATGCTATTTTAGCTCAGGCCCATTAGATATTAGCAATACCCAGAAAAAGAGAAAGTAAAGAGTGAAGTGACTCTTTAAGGTCTCTGATCATAGACTCTATATATTTCCACACTTGAAAATGTTATTCTTGTTATTTGAAGGAACTAGAAATTACACAAGTTAGAAATGGGCTATTTCCTCTGCAAGATGGTCTTATCATATTCATATTCTGAATTCCTCCATCCTTCCATCCTTATACACAGTACCCACCCATTATTATGTATTGAATGTGAGTTTTCCATCACTAGACTTTCATAAGGGCAGGGACTATATTTTTCCCCATCATATCCCACCTTGTACTATATATATTTGTTGAAAGGATGAGTGACATTTGTTTAAGATGGCATGCTAACAACATGTTTTCCCCTTAGCCCAATTGTTTTCTTCAGCCTCACTTATATTAATAAACATTTAAAGTTGATGCTTCAATTTAGACTTGTGAGAAATGAAGATTAGTAGTGGGAATTTTTCCATTTTCTTATTTAGTGTATTTTCCTACACAAACTCTAGCCCACTTTAAATTATAGGGCTTCTAAAAGGAACAAAATATTTATAGTCTTATTAGTCAGTAGAGATCAGATTGATTTTTAATGTATAGTAAACCTAGGTACTAAAATTAGAAATAAAAATATGTAATTTATAATGTGAATTGTGATAAGCTTAGAGTTTCTGCTATTTACAATTATTTATCTTCCACCTTGACAAATCCATTTAACTGTATGACTATTCATATATTTTCTAAATGAATCAAAGGTGGCCTCTGTGTACTGGCCCCTGCATTAATATTTCATTAAAGTCTGAGACCCATTATCTCAAAAGCCTGATGGCACAAAATACAAAATTCAATTCAATTATTTTTAAAATAGTCCAAACAAGCAATTTTTGGCCATTTACAATCTGCTATTGACTTTGTATCCCATGTTTTGCTAAATTCACTTATTAGGTCGAGTAGTTTTTTATGGAATCTATAGGATTTTCTATGTACACTATCATGTTATCTGCAAACAATGATAGTTTTGTTTCCTCCTTTCTGATTTGGATACCTTTTATTTCCTTTTCTTGTCTGATCGCTGTGGATAAAACTTCCAATACTATGTTGAATAGAAGTGGTGAAATTGGACATCCTGGTCTTGTTCCTGATCTCAGTGGAAAAAGATTTTAGTTTTTGCCCATTGAGTATGATGTTGACTGTAATTCTCTTGTGTATGGCCTTTATTATGCTGAGGAATGTTCCCTCTATTCCCTTCGCTAAGTGTTTTTATCATAAAAGGGTGCTGCACCTTATCAAATGCTTTTCCTGAATCTATTGATATGATCATGTGATTTTTGTCTTTCATTTTCTTATGTGATGTATTACATTTATTGCTTTGTGAATATTGTACCATCCTTGCATCCCTGGGATGAATCCCACCTGGTCATGATGTATGATATTTTGAATGTATTGCTGGATGTAGTTTGCTAATATTTTGTTAGTGAGTTTAGTGTCTATGTTCTTTAGAAATATTGGCCTGAAGTTTTTTGTTGTTATTGTTATGTCTTTATCTGATTTTGGGAGTAAGATGATCCTGGCTTCATAAAAAAAGTTTGGGACTCTTCCATCATTTTGGATTTTTTGGAATAGTCTGTGAAGGGTAGGGGTTAGCTCATCCGTAAATGTTTTGTAAAATTCTTCTATAAAACTGTCTGGTCCAAGGCTTCTGTGTGTCAGGAGCTTTTTGATTGCTGCTTCAATTTCATGCACTGTTATTGGTCTGCTCAGGCTTTCTGCTTCTTCTTCACTGAGTTTTGGAAGATTATATTTTTCTAGAAATGTGTCCCTTTCACCTGGCTTTTTAAATTTCTTGGTATACAGTTCTTCTTGTAATTTCTTACAATCCTTTTGTATTTCTGTGATATCAGTTGTAATCTCTACTCTTTCATTTCTGATTGTGTTTATTTGGGTCCTCTCTCTTTTTTTCTTGATGAGTCTGCTTAAAACCTTGTTGAATTTGTTTATTTTTTTCAAAGAACCAGCTGCTGGATTCATCGATCCTTACAATTGTGCTTTTAGTCTCTATGTAGTTTAATTCTGCTCTGATCTTTGTTATGTCCTTCTTTATACTTGCCCTGGGCTGTCGTTGTTTCTTGAGTTCTTGAAGGTGTAGGGTTAGGTTGTGTATTTGAAATACTTTGTCTCTTTTATGTAAGCCAGAGATGCTATGACCTTCTCCTTCAGGGCTGCCTTCGCTGTGTCCCATAACTGTTGGATTGTTGTGAACTCATTTTAATTTTTTTTCCTGAAACATTTTGATTTCTTCCTTAATCTCATTCTTGATTCATTCATTGTTTAATAGCATGCTGTTTCAATCTCCATGAGTTTGAATGTTTTGTGGTACTTTCCTTGAGGCTGGTTTCTAGTTTCAGTCATTTGTGATCAGAGAAAATGCTTGATATGATTTCAATTTCTTGAATTTGTTGAGACTTGTTTTTTTTATTTTTATTTTTACTTTAAGCATTGTTCTTGTACAGTATTCTGCCTTTTACTCCCATCCCAGCCCATCGCCCCAGCCCTCCCCACCTCCCTCCTATTTCCACCACCCCTAGTTGTTGTCCATGTGTCCTTTATACTTGTTCCTGTAAACCCTTCCCCTTTTCCCCTAAATGTCCTCCCCTCTCCCTTCTGGTGACTGTCAGTCTGTTCTCAACTTCAGTGTCTTTGGTTATATTTTACTTCTTTGTTTGTTTTGTTGATTAGGTTCTGGTTAGAGGTGAGATCATATGGTATTTTTCTTTCACTGCCTGGCTTATTTTGCTTAACATAAAGCTTTCCAGTTTCATCCATGCTGTTGCAAAGGGTAGGAGCTCCTTCTTTCTTTCTGCTCTGTAGAATATCATTGTGTACATGAACCATACTTTTTTGATCCATTCATTTACTGATGGGCACCTAGGTTGCTTTCACCCCTTGGCTATTGTAAATTTTGCTGCTATGAACATCAGGGTGCATAGGTTCTTTAGGATTGGTATTGCAGTGTTCTTAGGATATAATCCTAGCAGTGGAATTGGTGACTCAAAAGGTAAATCCATTATTAGTTTTCTTAGAAAATTCCATACTATTTTCCATAGTGGTTGTACTAGCCTGCAATCCCACTAACAGTGCACTAGGGTCCCCTTTTCTCCACAACCTCTCCAACACTAGTTGTTTGTTGCTTTGTATATGATAGCCATTCTGACTGGTGTGAAGTGGTATCTCATTGTGGTTTTAATTTGCATCTCTCTGGAAGCTAGCGATATTGAGCATCTTTTCATGTGTTTCTGGATCCTCTGTATGTCCTCCTTGGAGACGTGTTTGTTCAAGTACTTTGCCCATCTTTTAATTGGGTTGCCTTTCTTCTTAGAGTGGAGTCATGTAAGTTCTTTATATATTTTGGAGATTAAACCATTGTCTGAGGTATCATTGGAAAATGTTTTCCCATGCAGTCAGTTACCTTTTTATTTTAATAGTGTTTTCTTTAGCCATGCAGGAGCATTTTATTTTGATGAGATCCTATTTGTTTATTCTTTCCTTTATGTCCCTTGCTCTAGGGGACATATTAGTAAAAATGTTGCTGCATGAAATATCTGAGATTTTCCTGCCTATGTTCTCCTCTAGGACATTAATTGTGTCATGGCTTATATTTAAATCTTTTGTCCACCTTGAATTTATTTTTGTGTGTGATGAAAGTTGGGGCTCGAGTTTCATTTTTCTGTATGTAGCTGTCCAGTTACCTCAACACCACTTGTTGAAGAGGCTATTTTTACTCCATTGTAGGTTGCTGCCCTCCTTGTTGAATATTAATTGACCGTAGAGACTTGGGTTTATTTCTGGGCTCTTTGTTCTGTTCCACTGATCCATGGGCCTGTTGTTATGCCAGTACCAGGCTGCTTTGATTTTAGTAGCCTTGTAATACAGTTTGGTATCAGGTATTGTTATCTTTCTTACTTTGCTCTTTTTTCTCAAAATTGCAGCAGCAATTCAGATTCAGGGTCATTTATGGTTCCATATAAATTTTTGAAGTGTTTGTTCTATATCAGTGAAATATGCCATTGATACTTTAATAGGGATTGCATTGAATCTGTAAATTGCTTTGGGTAGTATGGACATTTTGATGATGTTGATTCTTCTGATCCATGAACACGGTGTATGTTTCCATTTGTTTGTGTGTTCCTTGATTTCTTTCTTCAGTGTTGTGTAGTTTTCTGTATACAGGTAATTTACCTCCTTGGTTAGGTTTATTCCTAGGTATTTTATTTATCTTATTGCTATATCAAATGGGACTTTTTTTTATTTCTGCTTCTGCTGTTTCATTGTTGGTATACAAAAATGCCTTTGAATTCTCGATATTGACTTTGTATCTGACTTCTTGGCTAAATTCATTTATTAGGTCGAACAGCTTTTTGGCCAAGCCTAAGGGATTTTCTATGTACACTATCATGTCAATCTGCAAACAATGATAGTTTTGTTTCCTCCTTTCCAGTTTGAATGTCTTTTATTGCCTTTTCTTGTCTAATTGTTGTGGCTAAGACTTCCAATACTATATTGAATAGAAGTGGTGAAAGTGGACCACCTTGTCTTGTTCCTGATCTTAGTGGAAAAGATTTTACTTTTTGCCCATTGAGTATGATGTTGGCTGTAGGTCTCTCATATATGGCCTTAATTATGTTGAGGAATGCTCCCTCTATTCCCACTTTGCTGAGTGTTTTTATCATAAATGGGTGCTGTACCTTATCAAATGCTTTTTTCACATCTATTGATATGATTATATGATTTTTGTCTTTGCTTTTGTTTATGTGATGTATTACATTTACTGATTTATGAATATTGAGCCATCCTGGCATTCTTGGGATGAATTCTACTTGGTCATGGTGTATGATATTTTTAATGTATTTTTGGATGCAGTTTGCCAATATTTTGTTGAGGATTTTAGCATCTATGTCCATCAGTAATATTCATTTGAAGTATTCTTTCTTTGTGTGTCTTTATCTGGTTTTGGGATTAGGATGATGCTGGCTTCATAAAAAGAGTTTGGGGATCTTCCATCATTTTGGATTTTTTGGAATAGTATGTGAAGGGTAGGGGTTAGCTCTTCCTTAAATGCTTTGTAGAATTCTCCTGGGAAAGTGTCTAGTCCAGGGCTTTTGTGTGTCAGCAGTTTTTTTTTATTACTGCTTCAATTTCATGCACTGTTATTGGTCTGTTCAGGCTTTCTACTTCTTCATTGAGTTTTGGAAGATTATATTTTTTAGAAAATTGACCATTTCACCTAGGTTTTCAAATTTCTTGGCATACAGTTCTTCTTGTAATTTCTTGCAATCCTTTGTATTTCTGTGGTGTCAGCTGTAATCTTTCCTCTTTCATTTCTGATTGTGTTTATTTGGGTCCTCTCTCTTTTTTTCTTGATGAGCCTGCTGAAAGGCTTGTCACTTTTCTTTATCTTTTCAAAGAACCAGCTCCTGGATTCATTGATCTTTAAAATTGTGCTTTTATTCTCTATGTAGTTTAATTCTGCTCTGATCTTGGTTATTTCCCTCCTTCTACTTGCTCTGGGCTGTCTTTGTTGTTGTTCCTTGAGTTCTTGTAGGAGTAGGGTTAGGTTGTTTGTTTGAAATGTTTCTATCTTTTTTAAGTAGGCCTGTATTGCTATGAACTTCCCTCTGAGGACTGCCTTTGCTGTGTCCCATAAGTTTTTGGTTGTTCTCAGGTAATTTTTGTTTGTTTCCAGAAACTTTTTGATTTCTTCCCTAATTTCATTCTTGACCCATTCATTGTTTAATAGCATGCTGTTCAATCTCCATGAGTTTGAGTGTTTTGGCTTTTTTCCCTTGAGGTTGGTTTTTAGTTTCAGGCCCTTGTAGTCTGAGAAAATGGTTGGTATGATTTTGATTTTCTTGAATTTGTTGAGGCTTATTTTGTGTCCTATCATGTGATCTATCTTTGAAAATGTTCCATGAACATTTGAAAAGAATGTGTATTTAGCTTCTTTGGGATGAAGGGCTCTCTATATATCAGTTAAGTCCATTTCATCTTGGGCATTGTTCAATGTCACAATATCTTTGTTGATTTTTTGAAGATACATCCATTTTTGATAGTAGAATGTTAAAATCCCCTAATATAAGTATTGCTGTCAATATCTTTTTTGAAGTCCTCCAAGATTTTCTTTGTGTTTTTGTGTGCTCCTATGTTGGGTGCATATATATTTGTAATGTTTATGTCTTCTTGGTGGATTCTTCCCTTGAGGATTATGAAGTGACATTCTGGTCTCTCTTTATGACACTTTTTTTGAAGTCTATTTTGTCTGATATAATTACTGCTACCTTGGCTTTTTTTTCCTGTCTCTTTGCTTGGAAAGTGTTTTTCCAGCTCCTCACTTTGAGTCTGTGTAGGTCTTTTGTCCTGAGGTTGGTCTCTTGAAGGCAGTCTATGTGTGGGTCATGCTTTCTGCTCCATTCAGCTATTCTTTGTCTTTTGATTGGAGCATTTAATCCATTTACGTTTATGGTTATTATTGGTAGTTACTTATTCATGGACATTTTCATACCTGTCTCTCTCTCTCTCTCTCCCTCTCTCTCTCTCTCTCTCTCTCCCTCCCTCCCTCCCTCCTTCCCTCCCTCCCTCTCTCTCTTTCCTTCCTTTCCTTAAAGCAGTCCCTTTAGCATCTCTTGCAGAGCTGGTTTGGTGGAGGTGTATTCTTTGAGATTTCCTTTGTCTGGGAAGCTCCTTATTTGGCTTTGCATCTTGATTGGAGTCTTGTTGGGTAAAGTAGCTTGGTTGCAGGCCTATGGTTCTCATTGCTTGGAGTATTTCTTGTCATTCTCTCCTGGCTTGGAGGGTTTCCATTGAGAAGTCGGCTGCTAACCTTACTGGGGCTCCCTTGTATGTTACTTCCTTTTTCTCCCTTGCTGCCTTTAAAATTGTCTCTTTTTCTTGAAATTTTGCCATTTTAATTATGATGTGTCTTGAAGTGGGCCTCTTTGTGTTCCTCTTGATTGGGACTCTGTGTGTTTCCTGGATTTGTGTGACTTTTTCTGTCATCAAATTAGGGAAGTTTTCCATCATTACTTTTTTAAGTAGGTATTCTATCCCTTGCTCTTCTTCCTCTCCTTCTGGTGTTTCTATTATACAGATATTATTACATTTCATATTGTCCTGCATTTCTATTAATCCCTCTTCATTCTTTCTGAGCCTCTCTTTCTTTTGCTGCTCTTTCTGGGTGTATTTTTCTACTTTGTCCCCCAACTCGCTTATCCGATCTTGTGCTTCATCAATTCTGCAATTCATTCCTTCTACTGTGTTCTTCAGTTTAGAAATTGTATTCTTCATTTCCTCTTGGCCCTTGATAGTTTCTATTTCCTTTTTCATGTTGATATAGTTTTCATTGAGTTCCATATAGCTTCCCTGTAATTTCTGCTAGCTCATTGAGAGCTCTTTGAGCTTCCTGACAACCATTGCTTTGAACTCAAAATCTGATACTTGTGTTGCCTCCATTTCATTTATCATTCTTTCTGGGGCTTCCTCCTTTCCTTTCATTTGGGGATTTTTTCTTTGCCTTCCCATTGTTTGTGAGACTCTTCTTGTTAGCTTCAGCTTCTTAAATTGATCTGTTCTGGCTCCATGGGTTTGTGGTGTGAACTTCTGTGGTAGAATACCTGTGAGATTCAGTATTGCAGTCTCCTTCATCTCCTTAGGTTGCTAATCTTGGGCTGTCATTTATGTTGTCTTTCTATATGTCTTTGGGTTTTGATTGTTGTTGTGTCTTTCTTTGGTGGGTTCTTCCCTCTAGCTTGTTAACCAGGGGTTACTCTATCCACCAGGTCTTTTATTCTGTTGTGCAGGTGTGAACATGTTGTGTTTAAGCTCATTTTTCTGTCTGTATGAGGATTTGAGGCTTCTGTCTCATTATTGTTCAATTGTTTATTCTGGGTAATTTCTCCACCATTTAATTGTATTTCCAGATTGTTCCTGGGTGGAGTTAGTGTGGCTTCCACACATTCTTCCACCTTCTTCTCTTATTATGTCTTGGTGGTTTCTCTGTTGTTGGGTTTCCTCTTCCAGTAGGTATGCTAGTGTTCACAGCTCCCACCTACTCTTTTATGTGATCAGTTGGAGGGGGAAGGCAAAATAGATTAAGACAGTCAGAATGTATTCCATAGTATTTAAAATACCAACCTATAGAGAGGAGATAGGGGATCCTTTAGATATGTATAGTGTTATCTGTGATATTTCACCCAACTAGCCACTTTTTAGAAAGGACTGAAAAAAGATAAGACTCTTGTTGGGAGGGGGAAGGATTGTGAGTTGGATCTCAAGAGCAGTGAGCTTGTGGGAGGTCAGATAATGTGATAAAATGAGAGTAAAGGGTAGAAATAGGTATATTTTGTGGGAGAATAGAGTTAACTACAACAGTAATAAAGTTTCAGAAACAGTGAAGTGAGCTAAGATTTTGGAGGGGTGCTGTGTTGCATTTACAATTGTATGGAGCAGCAAGTTTTTAAAATAGTAATGGAGCAACAAGCATATGACAGAATCTATGTGATCTGAATAACAAGAATAGGAAGTGCATGACCTAGAGTAATATGCTACTGGGAGACAAGTGAAGAGAAAGAAGGAAAATTTAAAAATACACTGTGAAGGAGAGAACAAGGAAAATCAGTCAAACAATGCAATTTAACAAACAAAGTGAAGAAGGCTAAACAGAAAAAAAGAGAAATAAAAAATACTAATAAAATAAAGGATGTAAAAATAATGAAAAATAATAATAATACAAATATACAATAACTTGCAAGTTCTCTGGAATAGCAAAGTGAAATTTGGCTAACTGTCTCAATTGTTGGGATGATCCCTCTTTGGATCTAACTCTGGTCTTTTCACAGCTCCAGATTTTATTGTCTCACTTGTGGGAATTTAAAAAAAGAAAAAAAAAGTAAAAAGAAAGAAAAAAGCCTCCTGTTGGCTTTAAACTGGCCAAGTCAGTTCTGCTGGTCTTCCTGGCTGCAGTAGGCTAAGGGGTGATTGGTTTCCCTTTTCTCCCTTCCTGTGCTTTTGTGGGGATGGGGACCATGTTGAACTGCTCTCTTCACAGTCGCCCAGCTTCCAGCCCAGTTCCTCAGTTTGTTTCCAAAGCCCCAGTGCCTTTCTCAGCCCATCCTTCACCCTCAGTCCACCAGTTGTTCTGTCCTTGTGGTGTACCAATTAGGGAAAACAGACATACAACCTTATCTCTCTCTCCTGTCCTAGATGCTAGTGACTCTCAGAGTCTCTTTAGGGTAGTTTGGCTCCCCCACTGGGTTAAGTTTTTCTGGGGATTGCTGAATCCCTGTGCCCTGCTGCTCTGCTCTGTGCAGGTGCAGGGAGGGGCAGGGGTGTCTCTTCCTCTTAGTGAGCCCCACAGGGTGGGGGCACCACCATGGTTGGGGCATTGGACAGGGCACATGTCTCCTCTGCTGCTGTGGCTGGGGCAGTGGGTGGGCACACAGTGCCTCTGGGCTGCAGTTTGGGGGTGCTCAGTCCTGGGGCCTGCAGGCATGAGCACTTGGCCTCTGCTGCTGCAGTAGGAGCCCAGTCGAGGGGCAATGGTGTTGGGTGTGTGCCAGCCTCTGCTGCTGCATTGGTAGCCACAGTGTTACTGTTCCTTCTGATCACATCTTTTTCTTAAACCTTTTCCCAAATTTTTTGAACCCTATACAACATATAGTTATAAAGAAGTTAATCCCTGCGAAGGTATTCATAGAAATTCATATTCAGGAAATATCTTCATTCCAAGCACTCCACTGATCATGAAAAGAATATTTCACCATAATTTCAAAGCCAGAACTCTTAACTACAAGGACCCACAAATATACTTTCAAAGGTGTACAATTACCACCATTCCTGAAAATATTGTATGCCAAGTGATGCGTGTATGAACTTCTTTTAGGGGAAAGAGTCCCTAACCTTTATTTGATTCTTCAAGAGATTAAGAAACTCAAAAAGTTAAGAACCACTACTTTGCAACTTCCTGTAGGCTATAATTCTTCTTCATTTTATATGTGTACATTATGCATTACTTTGGGCTGGATTTGCCTCAGCTGGATGGAGCACAGAGTGTAAGGGAAAGACCTAAACCAGGAAGCAAATTTACCAACCAGAGTTCTGACCACTCATGCCAGTTGAATTTTCTAAGCACAACCTGATATTCAATGATATAGATACTATAAATATATGGCACAGATAGTCATTTATTCAGATTTGAGGAAAAGCAGTCAAGTGTTCCAACAGGTAGGGTGATAATAGGAACCATCAGCATGTATAAATGGAAGTCTCCCTCTAAATTCAGATGAGGATTGGCTCAGGGAATCAGGGGCTGTTATCAATCAAGGGATTCTCACAATTGGGAATGGCTGTAGGGGTGAGAACCAGGCTGGACTGGAAGAAAAATGTACCTCTATGGTAAAAGGCTACCAATAAAGAAGGAAGGAAGGGAGTGAGGGAGGAAGGAAAAGCAAAAGAAAGACAGGGAAAAAAAGAAAAACAGACAACTATGGTTTCAAGATCCTGGACAGCAAACAGCAAAGGACCAAGCTTCCTGTATGAAGCAAATGAGATAAGCTGTATGATTTCCTCAACTTAGTGCCTTGAGATAATCCAGACAGAGCAAGGAAGATTCCCTGTATTGAAGAGACAGATCTTAACATTCAAGGAAAACAAAGCAAGTAGAGTTTTTGGAACAGAGTATTGAAAGAAGACAGCCACAAAGACAGAACTCTGGGGATGTTCAAAGTGTTCCTCTTAGGTATTTAGCAAATTACTGCTCGGCACATGTGTGTAAAGAAACTAAGTGAGCCTGAAGAAGAAGTTTCTGAAAGGATTAAAGTTGGGTCAAAGTGCTCACACAAGGCTAATAATAGTGCCTGTTCCTACTAAACAGGTTGGGAAAAAACATAAATTATAGATATTTGTTAGAATATGCAAAAAAGGTTTTGTTGCAACAATGAGAAGTTATTAGTCCTAGGTGGACCACTGCTCTTGACTCACCTAATAAATCATAAAAGCAAAAACTGAAAGCATCAAACTGTTTCCAAGAAATTTAATTGCATCCTAGAGAAAAGATCAAGGATACTAACAAGAATAAATGCTCTGGCCTGTGTGGCTCAGTTGGTTAGAGCATTGTCCTGTAGACCAAAAGATCATAGGTGTGATTCCCAGTGAGGGCACATACTTAGGCTGCAGGGTTGGTCCACAGTTGTGGCACATGCAAGGGGTAACCAATCATTGTTAAAAACCTTTCTAGAAAGAAAGGTCCAGGCCCAGATGACTTCAATGGGCAAGTCTAACAAACATTTAAAGAATAAATATTACCAATTCTATGCTAAATTTTCCTTCCAAAATATAAAAATTCTCTACTTCTTCTTGGAGGCCAGCATTACCCTGATACCAAAACCAGGTAAAAATATAGCAATAAAAGAAAAAAACCTGACTAATATCTTTTTTGAAGATAGATCCAAACATGTATATTATATTTAATTTGCCAAAATATTAGAGTATTTGCATCTGTGCTCATATATTTATGAATATATGAACACAGATGCAAATACTCTAAAAATAAGATATATATATATATATATACATACACACATATATACATACCCACACACACATGTGTAGACCTACATCGTAACAAAGTGGCATTTAACCCAAGAATGAGAAGTTGGTTTAACATTCAATCAGTAATATAATTTAAGATATTAATAAAGCAAAGAAGAAGTACCATATGATGATCTCAATGAACACAGGAGATACATTTTATGAAATCCACTTTCACAGTAAGCTAGGAATAGGAGAGAAATTTCCTCAATTGAAAAGGAGCACGTAAATGTGAAGGCTGCCCTTTAAGATCAGAAATAAGACAAGGATGATGGCTTCCAGAACTTCTATTCACCATTTTACTAGAAGTCCTATACAAGATAACCAGGCAAGAAAAAGAAGTCAAATGTTCCCAGATTCACAAGGAAGAAATAAAATCATCTTATTTGCAGACAATATAATCATCTATGTAGAAAAGCTAATGGACGCTAAGTGAAAATGATGTTAGAATTCATAAGTAGAGAGCATCTAGAAAGCAAGATACAGATCAACATTAAAAGATCAAATGCATTTTTATATATCTGCAATGAATGAACAATTGGAGATTTAATTAAAAACATAATACCATTACAATGTCATCAAACCTATGACTAAATCTGAGGCAACATGTGGAAGGTCTATGAAACATTGCTACTAAGAGAAATCAGCCTTATGTTAAAGGAGAAATATACCTGGCTCCTGAGTTGAAAGACTCAAGATTGTTAAGATGTTAATTCTCCTCAAATTGATACACAGATTCAAAGCAATCCCAGTCAGAATCCCAGCAAGCATTTGTACATCCTTCTGGTAAAGCCTTTCTTCACAAAGAAGTTCTATCCAATTTTTGTCAAAATCAAAACCGAAGAACCCTAATCATGGACATATGACACACCTAAATCCTGTCTTTGGTCGTTCTTCCTTTTTTAATACCTCACTGATTAGTCCTTTAAAAAAATGATGTTGATAGATCTATTTGTGGGGGGAAAAAAAAGAAAATCTGTTTGTTTCAGAAAGATGATTAATTTCTTTAAGGGAAGAAATAGCCAAAATTGGACAGATAAGGAAGGACTAGGTCAATAGGCTTTAATCCATTGGTGATTGTGCCAACCAAATTCTTCTGAAGGGCCCTGATAATTTAATAATCATCTTTGCAAAGCTGGAAAACTAGAAGGCAGTCTACTGTGCTGTACAAATTCTGTGAGCTGAGAGCCTGGCTCCCATCTGCCCCCACACAGCAGCTATTCATCTGCATGGGAGAAAAGCCCTTCACTCCCCACCTTCCTAACTGCATAAAGAAGGGAGTGTGTTAGACCAGTGCTTTCCAAGCTGTGTCCATTATTAACACATTGGCCTCAAAACTTTTGAATTGCATACTCCTCCTCCAGGAAACTCTTGGAACATCTATATCCAGTAGTTGTATATTTATTTATTTTTAAATTACAAATACATATATGTACAACTATATCAACATATTATATGAATTGTAAAAAGTTGTATAAATAACTTCTTTAACTATGAGATGAAAACAAACAGATGTTCTCACATTTCCTTCCTGAATGTCCACTGATCACTTTGGAGCCCAGGACCAAGACTGGGCCTCATGATCCATCATTGCCAGAGTGGAAGAGTAACAGCATAGGAAGGGGCTTCTGAGGTCCCACCTGCCTCAACAACATCAGCTTCACTTTTGCATGTCCTATGTATTACAGGTCCAGTGATTACATCAATTTTGAAAACCATTAAACTAGCTGTTCCCTAAGCTGTTTCTTTTTTATTCTCAAAGATCCAATTTCCTTATTAAATTTCCCACCATGTAGAATATTATGAATTCCTGCTACCAGGCATGCAGCAAACTATGCAGTACTAGTACAAGTGTTTCTGTCTAGAGGAACATATTAAACTTCTTAAATTTTTCTTTTGTTTTGTTTTTCAACATGACCAGCTTCAGCTATCACACTACCATGCAAAGGAAAATAAGAAGCGAAGGTGGGGCAGATAACTGTGTAAAAGATAAAAGAGAATTTTTTTTTAACAGCTAAACAGTGAAGTGAAGCCCACTATATAGATCATTTCTTTTCATACCAAAATTATCCTAAGAATAATACCCAGAGGGACAATCAAATTAGATACAAGCTTTGATACATCTTCCAGTAAATAGCTCCCCATGGCAGAAGTTTCTGTGCAACAAGTGGTTCTAACGGAGGGCTACCAGGGGTCACTCACTGACGTGTTAAAATACCACTTTATGAAAGGAAGGAAACACTGTGTGTTTAGCCTGTGTCTCCAGACAGCAGGACCCTGCACTGCATTTTGGATCTGGGGTGCCCAGACTGTATTGCATTTCTAGTCAGAATCCCAGAAGGCAGGTGGCCACTGACTTTGGGATCGTTTTGTTCCAAATCCCCACAGGAAATTCAAGAAGTCACCAAAACAAAAACCAAAAAAATCTTGTTTTCTGACACTGGGATTTAGTCCTAAAATGAGATTTTCTAGGAATCAGTCCACCCTTGAGGACAATCTGGAGAAAGGAGTACTTTTCTCCTAAAATTCGGGTTGCTGACCTCTTCACATATAGCAAATAGCCTCCATGACAACTCATAAATGTGTTTTTCAGGACTTTGCCCTTCCATCCACCTCTCTGGGACACTCTAGATGTACAGCCCCTATTGGAGCCATCCGAACAGTTTTGTCCTGCCCACTACAGTTGGGAGAGTTCATGTGAGTGATGGCATAGAGGTGATGTACATAAATTCAAAGGATAATTATTCTTTTATACTGGATTGCAGCCCTAACATGCTCACCTCATCATTAAAAGCATTGTAAAGATAACTAATGCTTTCTGTGGTTCTCTGTGAGCACCCTGCTTTCCAGGGGGCACTCTGCAGACTCTGGCCCTTGCTGAGAGCATGAACAAAGGTATTGATGAGTAGTTCAACTGTCTTTAAGCTAGCAAACCCCAGACTTAATGGAGCATGTCCACAGATCTATTGCAAGCTGCTGCTGAAGGCAAAGCCTCATCTTTTCTGCCAAGAAAGCCTCTCTCCACATCAAAGAAGGCTTAAATTCCTGCAAATATATGCATAATGGTTCCCCTCCAGTTCACCCTTCAAAAAATGAACTCACCTGAGGTATTAGCCTAATACAATAGGATCCACAGACAACAGAGGAGCTGATCATCTTTCCCTGAAGGCAGAAGAAAGTACATGTGTCAATGCATTAATATAACTCTTCTCCACAGTCAGCAAATGGGGCAGGGATAGGACATAAGCAACTGTTCATCCCACAATCATGTCCTGGATGCACACATGTGCTTCACACACACACATGTGCATGTGCGTGTGCATGCACACACACGCACACACCCACAGATACCTGAAGAGAAACAGAGACAGAGAAGAGAGGAAGAGATGTGGGGTGCCTCTTAGCCATCATCATCCCCGTGAACATACCTTTTCCTTTCCAAAGTGATTCTCCTCTCCCCTCATCCCATAGCTAGTCAAGTTCCTTTTCATTGATTAAACACCCAATTTTTTATACTTAGAAAGAAAATATGGTATCATTTTTGTAGGTGAGGTTGTACTGTTTTGTAGGTGTGGTAAGCTTGTACTCAGGAGCAGAAAGCAGAATTGGGGGCCCTGAGTGAGGATACTGTCATCTGATTTCCCAGGGGCCCATGCATCTCTAGCCACTGCCATTGCCCAGATGGCCCTGACAAGCCATCAAGGCCACTCACAGAGTCTCCTCTTCTGCTTGCCAGGGCTTGGCAGCCTTGCAATGTGTGGCCACTTTCCTCTTTGAGATCATAATTTCTTGATCACCAGGGAGCACATATGATGGTATTATGGGAGGAATGAGATTATACATGGTCACATTACCATCTTGTTCTTCATCTTGGAGCCCAAATACTACATCAGACCAGCCACAGGCTCAGCTCCTACCCCCAAGGACTTCCCCCAAGCATGGCTTCCAGGACCTATCCAGGCTCTGACAGCTTCTGGTCTGATTCACAGAAGAAGCATTGAAATCCTTGGGCTATCCCTATTCTTAACCACATTTTTGTTGCAGATCAATAACAAAAAGGGAGTTGATCAATGTCAATTGAATAGCTAGATGAGACCTGTGCATGGAATTACTGTGAAGAGAGTTTCCCCAATACATGAACAGGTTAAAGTTGCCAATTTGGCATAGCCATGTTGCAACCTCATGCAGGGTGGGGCCAGGTGCTCTTCATCACCATGCACCCCATGCTTACCAAGTCTTACAACTGCAAGGGCACAGTGAATGTTTTTGGAGTTAATGAGCAAAGCAGCCTCTGCAGGCCCATGGAGCTTTGCCTGAGGTGTGTCCTCATCAAAAATTTGTGAAAGCAGACAATCTCCACATACTCACCTCCTGCCCCTGAAAGTCACAGAGCAGCTGCAAAGTAGCAAGGCTCTCTCCTTAGGCTCAGATGTCAGCATGTTTTATTTAAGAAATTCCTATTTGGAAGGTAATTAATAGTGCTTAAAGTGGCAAGAGAAGTCTAAAAATGACCCCGAGTGAAGGCTATGAGCATTGCAAATTTACTGTCTCATCTGTCTCTTCATTTGAGGGAACTGATGATTGGAGGGATCTCTAAATGTTTACCCCATGATTTTGTCTCTGAAGCCCATCCACATTGGGGGATAGTTGGTGGGACAGTGAGTTAGCATCCAGCAAAGCCTGACAAACTGGGGTCAGGAGGAATGACAAAAGATGTAAACAATGGAGGGAGCCCACCTGGCCCTGGAGTGTCTGCTGACAATTGCTTTAAGCCACTTCCAAAGCTTTCCTAATTTCTTAATTAGACAGGCAAAGAAATGACAGTCATCCACATAGTAAATACCCTTGCTTTCAAACTCTAAATAAAAAGCTGATGTACATTTTTAAAAGCCTAGTTGTTATCACTCAATCTGTCTTTAAATGGCCTTCACCCCTCTCATTTTGGTCTTTCCTTTCTTTACTTTCTCCTGGTGCTTTTCCGTTCTGGTCATGGGACAGGCTTGATCTGGAGCAGCACTTCAGGGTTCAAGTAGTTCAGGATCATAAGGCTGGAGAGGTGGTTTCTCTCACTTCAGGGCAATGTAATAAGAATTATTTTCAGTGGTAAAATATTAATGACTTATGTTCACATGTTTATCAAGTTTATCTGTAAACAATAACTTCATAAGATAAATATTTATTGTCTATGATATACATTTGACCACCTTGTTGTATTTTGCCTTCAAGACTGTAGTTAACTGTATACAGCAGGATTCTAAATATGCTTTCTGTAAAGGGGCAGATAGTAAGTACTTTAGGTTTTGTGGGCATAATGTCACTGTAGCACTATTGAACTCTAGCTATGTAACCCAAAAACAGCCAAAAAAAATTCATTGAGCAAAACAGGCAGAGAGCCAGATTTTGCCTGCTGCCATAGCACTCTGACCCAGATCTACAGAAACATCACTGCATCAGCAACCTTAGCTATTGAACCAAAAGTTTAGTAATTTGAGAGGGGGAAGACTCTAAGGATCCAAAAGAGATAGTAACAGGTTGGAGAACAAAAACTTTCCTGATTTATACATAGAATATGTACTCAAGTCCATCATCCCTACTGATATACTTTTAGAAAGTATTCTTATACGCTGCATATACTTGTTCTGCCTATTTTTGTAAATGAATTTTTATTGGCACACAGCCATGCACATTTGTTTATGTATCATCTATGACCTCTTTCTTGATGCAATAGCAAAGTTGGGTAGTTGAAACAGAGACCTTGTGATTTTCAAAGCCTGAAATATTTGGTATTTGGCCTTTTAGAGAAGAAGTTTGCCAGCCTCTGCCTTAGATTATCATTTGGAGGACTAGACTTTGGGAAATCAGGACAATATAATTGTTGGTCATATCTCTCCCTCAACAGTTAATAAAGGGACCATTGCTTATATATGTTTATAAATATAAAATTCCCAGAGGGAAAAGACATGGGTCTACTAATTAAAAATGAAGTCAAGTAAGACAATTCAAGTAGGTAGTCATCAATAGTTATAACTTACACAAATATTTGCTTGGCATATTGATGCTGACTCCCTGAAAATATCTAGTCATATAAATATTCAACTTTACCACTCATTAGTATATTTGCTTTGGTAATAGCTACTTTTTATCTTTCTCTAAGTAAATGAAATGTATATGAAAAATTCATTAAATCCCATAATAGTTTTATCCCCTGAATTTCTAAAAACTTATCAGACTTTCTGTAAGTGAGGGGTTCCTTTGAAGAAGCTAGACAAGTTAAGGTCATTGTGAACCCCTCAAAAAAAAGATAATGAATAGATCATGATTAATGAAGCTAGTTTTAGGCTGTTAAATGTTAAATGAATGGTGAAATAAAATGCATACAAGCATTATTTAGAATTTGAGAAAATAATATAGTATGAGGATAAACGCAAACCAAGAAGCAAATTCAAACATTTCTGAGGCTGAGCAAACTTAACAGATAAGTTTCTATAGTAACTAACATTCAATCTGAACTTGTCCATATGTTCCTGCCTACCTCAGCACTTCTCATGACTGTCAATGATAAAAGAAGTAAAAAGTGGTAAATTCTCAAATGTTGAGAATGGGTAATTATTTTTAAAGTGTTTAAGAAACTTGAATTTGGAAAGCATGACACCAGGATGGCCCTTTTTCTTAGCTGTATTTCTCTCATCTTCTCTGCCTCCACACATCTGCACTCTGTCTTCCTCTTTTTTTCCCATTCACTCTGTCTTCTCCTTCTCTTTTCCTTTGTTTCTCTAACTTTCTTTTTTTAGATTTTATTTATTTATTTTTTAGAGATAGGGGAAGGGAAGAAGAAAGAGAGGGAGAGAAATATCAATGTGTGGCCACCTCTTGTACACTTCCTACTTGGGACATGGCCCGCATCCCAGGCATTGACTGGTGCCCTGACTGGGAATTGAACCAGCAATGCTTTGGTTCGCAGGTTCATGCTCAACCCACTGAGCTACAACAGCCAGGGCTCTAACTTTCTTTTTTGTTTTTCTGTCTCCTATTTTATTGCCAGACCTCTCATTGCCCACTGGTGCTCCCTCATTCTAATAGAGTAGGGAGTTCAGTGGCGCATCCCTCCAGTCGCAAGTGTGTTGGAGGTGGAAACTGCTTTCCCTTCATCTAAATCACAGGGTAGGATGCCTATCTAGCTTCATTCAGAAACAGATGTTCTCTGCTACCTAAAACTTGTCCTTTTAGGCAAGAACACATGTCCTGATTTAACATCTTAATATTAACTGTCTGATGGGTGTTCAGCTATATATATTATATCCTGTTTAATCAAAGTTATTTGTATTGTCATCTGAGGTTCTTCATTCCTTTGAGGAAATTACAATCTAATTTAAGAGAGAAAATTAAGGTACACCTTTCAGAAAACATTGAATATTCCAAAAGCACTAAGGATAAGATAAAATAATGTGTACAGCATTCTACCTTCTTGCAAGGGCTTGCTTGAAACTATCTTCTTTCATAAACCTTACCCACATGAAAATTCTTGAACAGAGGTTCATAATCTGGAGCTTATGACCATTCAAGGTAAGCATGAGAACCTCTGAATGAATATATATTTGTGTTTGTTCAAGCAGTGTTCAGAGAGAAGAATTGGTAGCTCTCTTCCATAAGTACCGTGTTCACCCCTACACACAGAGACATACACATACACATACATTCAAATGAAGAATGAGTAAGATTTTAGCATGGAAGATAAGATGATAGGTTAAATAAATAAGGGTGGGAAAGTGGTCACTGAAAATGAATAAAAGTCACCTATGTGTCAGAAACCCTAAGGTGACCAATCCACTGATCTCAGTGGGGCTACTTTTCAGAGAGTGGAGGAAGGTGAGATCACAAGAAAAAGATTATAGTAACCCATAAATGCCTAGAACTGTCAAATGCAGTATAAGAAAAAAAAGTCTCATCAAAGATTTTTGAGCAGAAAACATAAAATATGTTGAGGACAATATGCAGGATCCACTAGGCAAGAAGAACATTGACTGGGAGAGCCCCTCTAGGAAACTTTGCAATGAGATAAGGCAAGGAGGAACTCTCCAATTAATGAAAAAACAAAAAAGTGGGTACTGAACTTTACAATGTGTCAAAGCACCCAGAAAAATAAATAAAAATCCAAAACACTCATTTGATCAAACATGTTCAAAGATATTTGCTTAGGCTATATTAGAGCTGAAATTTATCACCATGACAGGAAGTTTCATTTTAATAGAACATGATATATCATGTGGATACTGAAAGCAAGTTTACAAATAGCATGTTTGTTGTGTCTTATTTCCAAATAGTTATTTTTTGATGTTTTCCAAAAATTTAGTTCTAGTGTTAATGTCCTTAACTGCTATGAAGGAAAAGTAGTTATACTGAAAAGTTGATGTTGATGGGGTTCCAAGTTTAAAAGAGTTTATGAACAAGCAAAAATGATTTAAAACACAGAGGGGGATTGAGTTATTAAAAAAGTCTCAAATGTTCTACTGAAAGACATTTAAACATCTATAGGAAACAGCAGCTTTTGAAGTGATGGTAATTTTAATATCAGAAATATCTACAGCTTTATTATTTTTAATTAACTTAGTTAATATTGAAGAAAATCATTCAGTGATTTGAAAAATAGATAAATTCATCTCTCTTTTCTGTCAAAGATAAGAAAGAAGTAGAAGGGAAAGGAGAAGACTGAGTTAATTACATACTTCATTATTATACATTTCTATGACCTGGAGGAAAGCTCATTTGCATTTTATTTTAAAATAAATACTTACTTATTTTAAAATAAATTTTATTTTAAAATAACAATTACAAATAAAATAAATTTTATTTTAAAATAACACTTACAAATATGAAGCAGATTAAAAATCCATATGCTATTTTTATAAAAATAAACATGGGGAAAATATACAGAACATGTAAGGCTGTGGTTTTAGTTAAGCAAGAACAATTTAAATGTGTATTTCATTGTGACAGTAGCTGTCCTCCTAATAAGTACAGTGAATAAAATATCCTCTCCAAATTCATAATTGATACATTTAATAAGGGGCATTTCACCTTGCAAAGACTTAATAAGTATCCACCTCAATTAGTAACCATACATATATAAACCAAATTAAACATAATGTGTCTTCATTTAACTGCCAAATTAATCTGAAAAAAGTAATTAAATAAGTACTATTTCAATATGAATGGTATGCCTTCATTCTGTTTCTCTCACCCCTCCTCCTTCTCTTCCTACCTTTTCTCCTTCTTCCTAAATGAAAATGTATTTAACTGAAACAAAAGGTATTAAATCAAATCTATCTAAAAATCAATCATCAGTAAACTGATAAACCTTGGCAATTTAGATAAATTTATGTACTGGTTCCTCAGAAAACCTGATAGGTGAGATAATCATTTGTCTCAGAATATTTTCATGCTTCAAGGCAAAGTTCTGACTGACCTACATGAAAGCTAAAAGTGCCTGGAGCTCCATGGCTCTGACTCATAGGCCAAAAAGATTGTGGTCAGACCCTTCAAGCAACCATGTTAAATGGTGGATTCCAGAAAATGTTCACCCTGCCTTTGAAGAACAAAATGAAGCCCTGTTAATGTTATTCTACACACAAAATGCGGTAATTTAAGCATTTTTCAGAAGAACAATTCTTCTACTTGACAAGCAAAACAGAAAGAAAGTATCTGGGTAGATTTTAAACCAAGCATTGTAATGCTGCAACTCTAAGGATATTAAAATTGCCTTCAGAAGGAGGCAGCGGAAACTTGACTTCTTGAGACAGTTCTGCTGAAATTGGATAGAACCCTAGGCAAAAACTGGCATCACCCTGTAACTGAGAGTGGAGCTGGTGAATTCTTAGGTCCTTTTCAGAGTTTTGTCATGATTATGTCAACCCAGGGGCAACACAAAGCTGGTTCCCATTGAATGTCTGTGAATCTCTTTCCTACAAAGTCCTCTCCTCCCTCTACAAAGCCCCTCTCCTAATTCTGTCATCCACTCACCCAAAAGGGAGTCCTTCATTAGCCAGACCCACCACTATAACTGCAAAAAGAATGATGCAGAACCACTTTGATTCAACGGGGAGAGTACAAGAGCAGGGGCCACGTTAAAATTTGCAACAGCAGCATGATCATGATTAAGGGCACCAAGGGGGCTGGAGGTTGTGAACTGTGTACAGCTAGTGACCTCCCCCTCTGAGCCCAAAAGTCTGGGCCATGAAAAAGGCTAATGAGGATGCCTTATCATTTTGAATTTCATAGATTGAAGAATTGTTTTTGACAAAGACTAATGATCCTTTTCTACCAATGGTTCTCAAACTTTGGTGTGTGCTGCAAAGGGGTAATAATAATAAAAACAGCTAGTTGCTATTGATCACTTACTGCCAGGCAGTATTTGAGTTGCCTTATTTTGATTTCTCTATAAGGTAAAAAGAGTTAAGCAGTTGTGTGATGGTAAATGTTTAAAAACCAGTTCTATGAAAACATGAAATCCCTGATCCATAGCATTTTCTAATTTCTGTGCTTTAGATACTCCTATTCAAGCTACCAATGTGGCCTCACTGAACACAACTGACTTGCTTATCTCCACTTTACTGATGAAGAAACAGAGATATTAAGAAGTCCCAGACTTTCCAAACCACAAGTCTCTAGCTGTAAAACTTGGGCATATATACTTTCATTTTATCAGCTCCACTGGTAGATCTGATGTTCCCTTGGATAAATAACTGCTAAGGGTCATATTGGAGTATGGTGCACAACATCGACTTAGTCATAAAGCTCAAGGTGTGTGATTGTGTTATGGCTAAGCCAGTGTCAGCTAAATTTTGTAGAGAGGATTTGGACCAAATATGGAAATAAAAGCTGTAATGCTAAGGGCCCAAAAGAATATCAAAACTCCCCCTGGATAACATAGTAAAAATAGTATTTCACTATCTAGCCACTCTTCTTTCCAACTACCAGAGGAAGAAAGAGAACTAGAAACTCCCTTAGAGTCCATTATCCCCTAAAGAGGCTTTTATACACACATGCATACTGATAAAGTTTTTAAATATTTATTAACTCACTTATTTAAAATGATAAATTTATCAAGAAAAACTCTGTTTTCAAACAAACTTTAAATGAGAAAAGTGGCATTGTTTTTTGAGTATATTTTACTGATTATGCTGTTACAGTTGTCCCAATTTTTTTCCTTTTGCCCCTCTCCATCTTGTACCCATTTCCCTCCAGCAATCCCTGCCACCCTTAGGTGGGACAATCCATGGGTCATGCATGTAAGTTCTTTGCATCCATGGGTCATGCATGTAAGTTCTTTGGCTTCTCTCTTTACTATATTATACTTAACCTCCCCCTGTCTATTTTATTCCTACCAATTATGCTTCATGATCCCTACACTATTTCTCCCTTTCTCCCTCTTCACCCTCCCAGCTGATAATCCTCCAAATGATTCCCATATCTATGATTCTGCCCTTGTTCTAGTTGTCTGTTTAGTCTTTGTTTTTGTTTTTATTTTTTAGATTCAGTTGTTGATACTTGTGAGTTCATTGTCATTTTAATGTTCATAGTATTGATCTTTTTCTTCAATAAATCCCTTTAACATTTCATATAATAATGCCTAGATGATAGCTAATTCCTTTAGCTTTATCTTATCTGGGAAGCACTTTATTGACCCTTCCATTGTAAATGATACTTTTGCTGGGTAGAGCAATCTTCATTGTAGGTACTTGCTTCTCATCACTTTGAATACTTATCATTTTTATTCATAGCACATTTATTTTATTTATTTATTTATTTATTTATTTATTTTTATTGTTGTTCAAGTACAGTTGTCTCCATTTTTACTGTACCATGGAACACCGCCCCATCCATTCCCAACTCCTGCCCTCAAACCTACCCCTTTTGGTTGTATCCATTTGTCCTTTATACTTGTTCCTTGATAGACCTTCCCTTATTTTCCCATATTATCCATCTCCCCTCTCCCCTCTGGTTACTGTCAGCTGGTTCTTTATTTCAGTGTTTCTGGGTATATTTTCTGGCTTGTAGGTTTTGTGGATTAGGTTCCACTTATAGGTGAGAGCATATGATATTTGTCTTTTACCACTTGGCTTATTTCACTTAGCAAAATGCTCTCCAGTTCCATCCATGCTGTCACAAAGGGCAAGGGCTTCTTTCTTTCTGCTGCTTAGTATTCCATTGTGTAAATGTACTACAGTTTTTCAATACACTCATTTACTGATGAGCACCTAGGCTACTTCCAGCATTTGGCTATTGTAAATTGTGCTGCTATGAACATTGGGATGCATAGGTTCTTTTGGATTGCTGTTTCAGGATTCTTAGCACTGCTGTGCTATTGCCAGGTCAAAAGGCAGTTCTATTTTTAGTTTTCTTAGGAAATCTCATACTGTTTCCCACAGTGCCTGCACCAGTCTGCATTCCCACCAACAGTGCACTAGGGTTCTTGTTTTCCCCAACCTGTCCAGCACTTGTTGTTTGTTGATTTGTTTATGATGGTCATTCTGACCAGTGTAAAGGGGTATCTAAATGTGGTTTCAATTTACATCTCTCTGATGGCTAGTGATGCTGAGCACCCTTTCATATGTCTCTGGGCCTTTTGTATGTCCTCCTTGGAGAAGTGTATCTTCAAGTCCTTTGCCCATTTTTTAATTGGGCCGTTTGTCTTTCTAGTATGGAGTCATGGGAGTTTTTTATATATTTAAAAGCTTAAACACTTGTCCAAGGTATCATTGGCAAATATATTTTCAATATGATTCATTCCTTTTTCATTTTAATGCTATTTTCTTTAGCCATGCAGAAACTTTTTAATTTGATGAGATCCCATTTGTTTATTCTTTCCTTTATATCCCTTGCTCTAGAAGACATATCAGTGAAAATATTGCTGCATGAAATATCTGAGATATTCCTGCCTATGTTCTCCTCTAGGACTTTTATGGTGTTATGACTTGCATTTAAGTCTCTTATCCACCTTAAATTCATTTTTGTGTATGGAGTAAGTTGGTGATCAAGTTTCATTTTTTTTCATATACCTGTCAAGCTCTCCCAATACCATTTGTTGAAGAGGCTATTTTTACTCTATTTTATACTGCTGCCCTCTTTATTGAATATTAATTGACCATAAAGACTTGGGTTTAATTCTGGGCTCTGTATTCTGTTACATTGTTCCATGTGGCTGTTCTTATGACAGTTCCAGGCTGTTTTGATTATAGTGGCCTTGTAATACAGTTTGGTATCAGCTATTATGATCCCTCCTACTTTGCTCTTCTTTCTCAAAATTGCTGCTGCCATTCACAGTCATTTATGGTTCCAAATAAATTTCTGAAATGTTTGTTCTATATCTGTGGAATAGATCATTGGTACTTTAATAGAGATTGCATTGAATGTATAAATTGCTTTGGGTAGTATGGACATTTTGATGATGTTAATTCTTCTGATCCATGAACACAGTACGTTTCCATTTGTTTGTACCTTCCTTGATTTCTTTCTTCAGTGTTGTGTAGTTTTCTGAGTACAGGTTTTTTATCTCCTTGGTTAGGTTTATTCCTAGGTATTTAATTTTTCTTGTTGCTATATCAGATGGAAATTTTTTTCTTGATTTCTGCTTCTGCTATTTCATTGTTGCTATATAAAATGTCTTTGATTTCTGGATATTTACCTTGTATCCTACAGTTTTGCCAAATTCATTTATTAGTGAGCAGTTTTTTGCTGGAGTCTATAGGATTTTCTATGTACACTATCATGTCATCTGCAAACAATGATAGTTTTGTTTCCTCCTTTCCAATTTGGATGCCTTTTATTTCCTTTTCTTGTCTAATCGCTGTGGCTAAAACTTCCAATACTATGTTGAATTGAAGTGGTGAAAGTGGACATCCTAGTCTTGTTCCTGATTTCAGTGAAAAAGATTTTAGTTTTTGCCCATTGAGTATGATGTTGGCTGTAGGTCTCTCATATATGGCCTTTATTATGTTGAGGAATGCTCCCTCTATTCCCACTTTGCTGAGTGTTTTTATCATAAATGGGTGCTGTACCTTATCAAATGCTTTTCCTGCATCTATAGATATGATCATTTGATTTTTGTCTTTGCTTTTGTTTATGTGATATATTACATTTATTGATTGGTGAATACTGTACTGTTAGGGAAATGCTAGAAAAATACCAAAAGAAACTGGGCATCAGGCAAGGCGCCATTAGGGCAGTAGACATAGCCTATTCCCGGGTATCAAATTACGCTTCCACATTCTGCTTCTGTATTCTGCTTGTGCTGCATAGGCTTCCAGCCCAAGAGATAAGCTTCCCCCTGAACGACAGAGTATATAAGTCCCTTGAATCCTTTGTTTGGGGCCCAGAATTTGGAGACTGTCTCCTCTGGGTCTGCACACAATAAAGCCTCACTCCGTTACCCCGAATCATGCCAGAGTCATTGTTTTCCATATTATTTTCCGTAACATTTTGGTTCCCTGACCAGGAAACGACTCACACGAGCAGGCTGTTTTCCTCCGGTGAAGGCGGCCAGGGCTAACGGGGCAAGCCACCGGCTGGAGGGAAGCATGTGCCCCAGTAATTTCAGGTCCTGTAAAGCTGTGGCTCACCTCCACCTGGGGTTCCGAGCCACCCTTCAACCTGGGCAGGCGGGGAAAGAGGACTGAGACTTGTTTGGAAGGCGCCAGATCAGTAAGTGCCCCGGGAACCAGCCGGAGACCAGGTTCATTTTTTGTAGTGGAAAGAGAGGCTGATCACCTCTCAGGCCCAAAAGGCCTCAGGTATCCAGACCAGGTTTCCCTTTCTTGGGAGGGAATGCAATAACCTCTGAAAGCCTGTGAGTGTGGATGATTGTGACTGTGTTTGTGGCTCCACTGGTGTCAGCCTATGGAGCATAAGTGGGCCCTAACCTGCGGTTCCTCGGTCTGTCGTAGGGCATAATGGCTGGGAAGCTAACCCGGACTCTAAGCCGGCAGCCTTAGTTAAGACGGACCTAAGTTCCTTGGGAGAGGAGAGGCCAGGCAGGCAAAATGGAAGTCCCCCCCCCCTTGTTTGTCCACGCTGAATCGGGTAGCTAGCCATTGGGGGGGGGGGCCCATCCACCATTTTAGACTGTATGCTCCAGAACTTTAGTCGGTTCTGGAGCCAGGATCCCTCCATGACTCCAGGACAATTGGAGACATTTTGCACATCAGAGTGGCCCACATTCAGAGTAGGCTGGCCCCCTGAGGGAACCCTCAACCTCTCGATCATCCAGGTGGTCCACATGGTAGTCACTGGGGAGCTGGGCCACCCAGATCAGTACATCTATATAGATAGATGGCAGGAGTTAGCTCAGGACATGCCTCCATGGTTGCAGCAGTGTGCAAGGCAGGAGGCTTGATGGCAGGGTACCTCAAGAAACCGTAGGGGGCTCAACAGAGCTTGTTGTTCTCCACCTCCTAGGCAAGCACGAGTCCTAGTTACCAAAGTTCCATGCCCATCCATTCTCCAAGGGGAAGCCAAGGATGATGATTCTCCAATCTATCTTCCCCCTTACCCAGTGAACGCGGCACAGCCCCAATAGCCAGTGTTAGACATTCTACCTAGTTCCATCTCCCTGCGACCACTGGCAGAGGCCATGGCTCCACTGGAGTCCCCCGCGGCATTTCGCCTCAGGGACGGAAAACCCCTTCAGATGCCCCTCAGGGAGGGAAGGGGACCCGCCCAAGTAGGGTCAGATGGGACGCCGCAGCCTGGGGGGTTAGTCTTTTACTACCAACCGTTCACCACGACGAACCTCCTAAACTGGAAACACCATAACCCCTCCTACTCCGAGAAGCCTCAGACTCTCATTGACTTAATGGAGTCTATCATGCAAACCCACCCTCTGACCTGGTATGACTGCCGCCAGCTCCTCCTCACTCTGTTCAACATGGAGGAGTGGAGGCGGATCATGCAGGAGGCCCACAGATACTTGAAGGCCACGGCACCTGTTGGGACCTTAGACTCCGTTCAGTATGCTCGCAATGCAGCGCCAGAGACACAGCCCGACTGGGACCATAATAGTGAGCAGGGTAGGGCGGCCCTCAACAGGTATCTCGAGCCACTACTCTGAGGAATCAGACAGACCGGGAGCCCAGAAACCTACTAATGTGTCCAAAGTCGCAAACGTAATCCAGCGACTGGACGAGTGTCCGGGGGACTTCTTAGAAAGGCTATATGAAGCCTACCACATCTATACTCCCTTCAACCCAGAGGGCCCGGATAATCAGCGGATGATCAACATGGCCTTTGTTTCCCAGTCAGCACTGGACATCTGCAAAAAGCTCCAAAAGTTAGAGGGATTCACAGGCATGAACATTAGCCAGCTGGTCGAGGTAGCAAATAAGGTTTTCAATAACCGAGAAGAGGCAAAAGAAGTAGAGGCTCAAGAGAAACTTAAGAAAAAGGCCACCCTCCTGACCATGGCCCTAGGTTACCCACCTCCCACAAAAGGAAAGAAAGGAGGGAAAGGGCACCACAGGGTAGCCCAGGATCAATGTACCTACTGCAAAGAGAGGGGACATTGGAAGAAAGAGTGCCTGAACCGTAAAAAGAAGGGTAACCCACCTGCTGCTGGACCGACTCCAGCACCCACAATCCTCAACCTGGCCGGCTTGGACTCAGAATGAAGGGGACCAGGCTCCCTGAATCTTGGCCCCCATGAGACCTTGGTCTATGCCACTGTCGGGGGCCACACCCTCTCTTTCATTGTAGATACCGGAGCAGAACATTCAGTGGTGACCACCCCAATAGCACCCCCACTGGGGCGGGAGATCACAATTATAGGATCCATCTGGCGGCCCAGCAGCCCCAAACCATTCTGCCAATCCCGCACAGTAGAGCTCGGAGGACATACTGTCCAGCATGAATTCCTCTATCTGCCATAGTGCCCCGTACTGTTGCTGGGGTGGGACTTGCTCACAAAGCTCGGGGCACGGATCACTTTCCAGCCCATGGGAGAAGCTCACCTGCAAATTGGGGTCCCGAGCATCCTAGCAGTAGTAATTCCACAAGAAGAAAAATACCGCCTTTACTTGGGAAAACCCAAGGGAGAGGACAAGTCAGAACTAAAGGCCCAGTTGTGCCGAGACTATCTTGGGGTTTGGGCAGAAGACAATCTGCCTGGATGGGCAAAGAACTGTCCTCCTGTAGTTATAGAACTGAGACCCGAGGCCAAACCCCACCAGATGCGGCAGTATCCCCTCTCCCAAGAGGCCAGGCTAGGGGTAGCTGAAGTTATCCAGAGGCATCTGTGTGATGGAATCCTGGTCCCCTGCCAGTCTCCCTGGAATACCCCTTTTCTGCCAGTTAAGAAGCCAGATGGGAGCGGATACCAGACAGTCAAGGACCTAAGGGCAGTAAACAAGGTCACCATTAGTCTGCATCCCACTGTGCCAAACCCATACACCCTCTTGAGCCAGCTCCCCCCGGAAGTGGCCTGGTTTACATGCCTCAATTTGAAGGATGCTTTCTTTTGCATCCCGGTGGCACCTGTGAGCCGGCTGATTTTTGCATTCGAATGGGAAGATCCGCACACTGGCACTAACACACAATTAACCTGGACCAGGTTGCCACAAGGGTTCAACAACTCTCCCACTGTATTCAGTGAGGCATTAGCAAAGGACTTAAAGCTATTTATTGACCAGGAAGCTGACCTTACGTTGCTACAGTATGTAGATGACCTCCTCCTAGCAGCCCCCACCTGAGAGCGGTGCTGGGAAGGGTCCTGTGCCTTGTTAGTGCTATTGACTGATCATGGTTACTCTTTGTCATGGAAAAAGGCCCAGACTTGCCAAAAACAAGTAAGATACTTGGGGTTTCTCATATCACAAGGTAAAAGAGCTCTGGGTACAGAAAGGAAGAATGTCATTGCCCAGTTCCCTGTCCCCTCAACTCAACAGGAGCTTCAAGAATTTCTTGGGGTGGTGGGATTCTGCCAAATCTGGATCCCAGGGTTTGCAGCCCTCACTAAGCCCTTCTACCAAGCCTTAAATGGCCCAGACACGAAGCCTCTAGAGTGGGGATCAGAAAAATGAAAAGCCTTCCAAGACATAAAAGAATGCCTTAGCTGTGCCCCCACTCTAGGACTGCCAGACCCCTCGTGGCCCTTTGACCTCTTTATCCATGAGAAAGGGAAAATAGCCTTTGGAGTTCTAACCCAGCCTGTAGGACCTTGGCACAAGCCTGTAGCCTGTCTGTCCAAGCAGCTAGATAACATTGCAGCAGGATGGCCCCCTTGCTTGAGGGCAATAGCAGCCACAGTAGTTCTCCTGCAGGAGGTAGATAAGCTAACCTTGGGACAGGAGATTAATCTTCACGTGCCACATGCTGTAACCAGCCTCCTAGCTGGACAAGGACACAGATGACTCTCAAACCCCCGGTTGACGCAATACCAAGGCCTCCTCCACTGGAACCTGAGAGTGCATGTAAAAACTGTTAAATGAATCAACCCTGTGACCTTCCTTCCTGCTGAGCTCAGGGAACCTGACCACAATTGCCTCGAGGTTACAGAAGAGGTACATGCTAGCCGCCCAGACCTCCGAGACCAGCCTCTGACCCGGCCGGACATTACCTTCTACACTGATGGAAGCAGCTAGGTGACTGAAGGTAAACGGGTAGCCAGGTATCTGTGATCAACAACCAAGGCATCATAGAGGCTAAACTCCTGCCAGCCGGGTGGTCAGCGCAGAGAGCCGAACTCTGGGCACTAATAAGGGCCTTGGAGCTAGGGCAACGCAAGAGGGTTAATGTATATACAGACTCAAAATATGCTTTTGCCACTCTCCATATTCACAGGGCCATATATCAAGAGCAGGGACTACTAATGGCAGAAGGAAAAAAAATAAAGAATAAAGGATAAATACTCAAATTCCTTGAGGCTGTATGGGCCCCTAAAGAAGTAGTGGTGATGCACTGCAGAGGACACCAGAAACCTGATACCAAGATAGCTCAGGGAAATCAGAGAGCAGATCAGGCTGCCAAAGAAGCAGCAAAAGACTCAACCTTTGTGGAAGTGGCCCCTTCCCTGGCGGGGCCTCTCCTGGATGTCAACGTACACCCCCAGGGGTATACTCTGGAAGAAAATGACTGGGCCCTACAGGCAGGGTGCCACCAAACCCCCCGAGGAGAATGGAAGTTACCAGATAGAAGGATATATATCCCACAAGGACAGGCCGGTAACCTGGTAAGACAATGCCATGCCCTCACCCACATGAGCAAAACCTCCCTAGAAAGCCTCCTCAAAAGACATTTCTATTTCCCAAACCCGGCAAAACTCTGTGTCACACACGTCATCTGCTCAGTGTGTAACGTGTGCAAAACAATGGTTCGGGACACCTAAAAGGAAGCCCAGGAGTACAGCATAGAGGAAAGCAACACTTTGAAGACCTGCAGATTGACTTCACTGAGGTAAAGCCCAGCCGAGGTTACAAGTACCTCCTAGTAATGGTAGGTGCCTTCTCCGAGTGGGTAGAAGCCTTCCCCACCAGGACAGAGAAAAGCTGAGAGGTCACCCAGGTTCTCCTCAGAGAGATTATGCCAAGATATGGGCTGCCCCTAACACTTGGGAGTGATAATGGACCTGCTTTTATTGCCCGGGTAATTCAGGAACTGACCAAGCAATTAACTATCACCTGGAAGTTGCACACGGCCTATCGACCCCAAAGCTTGGGAAAAGTAGAGAGGATGAATTGGACTCTCAAAGAGACTCTAGCCAAATTTCATCAGGAGACCGGTCTACCCTGGGTGGACCTGCTGCCTCTAGCCTTATTTAGGGTTAGGAATGTACCCAATCCCTCAGGGTACACCCCCTTTGAATTAGTCTTCGGAAGGCCCTTGGCAATCCTCAGCCTACCTAGAGGGGAACTTCGGGTACAGGGAGAATTAGATCAGACTAGGTAGCTCCAGCAGTTAGGGAAAACATTAGAGAGCATAGCCAAGGCTGGACTAGGCCAAAGACCCCCCAACCCCAAGGGGGGCCAGCGCACTCTTTTAAGCCAGGGGATTATGTGTGGGTCAAAGACTGGAAAAAGGAACCCCTCCAACTTACATGGGAAGGGCCTTATTTAGTCATATTAACTACCCCAACTGCCCTTAAAGTTGCAGGAATCGCGCCCTGGGTCCACTACAGCCGAGCCAAAGCTGCAGTGGACCCCGAGGACCAGGGAGCTGACAAGAGCCTGGAACCCTCGGCGCCAAGGCCACCCATCCCGAGACTGAGGAGGAAACCAGCCTCCAGCGAAGACACGGGAGAATGGTCCATTGTTCCTGGGAATACTTCATAGTCAAAGGAACCATCGCTATAATCCTGGGAATTGGACTCATAACCGTGACTCCTCCATAGTGGAGTGCCATAGAATAGCTAGCCCTTGGGATGCTTTATCTTTGCCTTATCTGTGCCTTTGTTTCTATATTTTGCTTTATTTAGCTTAGGATCCCACAGCAGACAGGACCAGTGGAAAGTTTGTTCTTCCAATCTAGATACACCCAAAGATGGCACCTAGCTCCCTATGTCTACTCCTCCTCAGGGTCCACCTGATGGTTGTTACTCAACATAGCCAGGTGCCGTATGTATGGAGGTTCTTTGCCAGAGAAACTTACACCAAAAACAATAGCGTGATCACCCACAATGTTGGCATCACAACCTGCCCTGATTCTGGGTGCCCAGCAACAGTCACTCTCCTGATCCCCCAGAAGTGGCTAAAAAGTCTGTCAGGATGGGAATGGAACACCGCCTCAGTAATATGCCTGACCCACGGGCAGAGTCGCAACTACTGCCTTTGGTGGCCCGATAAATATGGCGGCTGCCCTTACACCAGCTGTAAGTGGACGGCAGAAAAGAATGGGAACTTAACCATCCAAATAACAGACCCTGACAACCAGGTCTGGGAAACTGGAGTCAAGGGCAAACTATATGTAAACATGTGGCACTCCGGGCCCATTGGGGACATATTCATCTATAAGGCCCACATAGAAAAAATCTCTGGCCTAGTCAACATCTATGACATCACCAGCTCCATCCAAGACCGGAGAAAACCATGACATCTGAACGAGAAGAGAAGATTCCAGACCCTTCCCCTGGCTGACCCTCCTGTGGCAGGGAGCTTGACTACTAAACCTGACCATCCCAGATACCCTCAGCAATTGCTTCCTCTGTGCCTACCTGGACCACCCCCCATCACTGCAGTCCCTATCCCTGAGCCTCTCAATATCTCTACTAACCCTGTCTCTTTCTCCCTCCAAGGTGTGCCTCTCTTCCAGGAACAAGACTGAGCCCCCCAGGTGTGCTATGGAAATCAGGCCTCCTGCAACCGCACTCTTACGGTCAGCAGCACAGGAGTCACCAGCCCACCTGGGATGTACTTCTGGTGTAACGGGACCCTCCACCGAACCATCACCACTAATATGCCTGGCCCCTGTTACCCGACGATCCTGGCCCCGCAGCTGATACAATACCAGGAGGAAGAGCTCCATACGCTCCTGACCAGCCGAAGGAAGAAGAGGGCTGTCCTGTTACCAGTACTAGTTGGACTATCCATTGCTGGCTCTTTTATAGGAGCAGGGCTGGGAGGGGCAGGGATAGGTCACAGTATCCAGTCCAGTCAGCAGCTCCAGGAAGAGCTAAAAAAAAGCTCCCGATGCCACCACCCTGTCCTTAGTTTCTCTCCAACAGCAAATCACCTCCTTAGCCCAGGTAGCCTTGCAGAATTGCTGGGCGCTAGACCTGCTCACCGCAGAAAAAGGGGGGACATGTCTGTTCCTGCAAGAGCAATGTTGCTTTTATATTAATGAAAGTGGATTAGTAGAAGAAAATGTCCACAAACTCCAGGATATCCAGAACAAGATTAAGAGCCAGGATCAACCTTGGGCATCCACCCGTTGGTGGCAATCTAGCATGTATTCAGTTTTAGCCCCAGTCTTAGGGCCCCTACTCATCGTTTTAATTGTCATATCCCTAGGACCTTGCTTACTCTGCACCCTTACCCAACAGATCAAGAGTACGGTAACCCGCAGGGCCACAGCCAAACTGCTGTCCCTCCAGCAGTATCACTACTGGAGACTCCAGTCTGAACCTCAGGACCCTGTCCAGGACCAGGGTGCATATAATGATGCTAGAACAGCTGATACCCCTGTTTAGCATCAAAAGGGGGGGAATGTTACGGAAATGCTAGAAAAATACCAAAAGAAACTGGGTGTCAGCCAAGGCGCCATTAGGGCAGTAGCTGACCCATAGCCTATTCCCAGGTAACAAATTACGATTCCGCATTCTGCTTCTGTATTCTGCTTGCACCGCATAGGCTTCCAGCCCAAGCGATAAGCTTCCCCCTGAATGATAGAGTATATAAGTCCCCTGAATCCTTTGTTTGGGGCCCAGAATTTGAAGACTGTCTCCTCTGGGTCTGTGCACATAATAAAGCTTCACTCCATTACCCTGAATTGCACCAGAGTCATTATTTTCCGTATTATTTTCCATAACAGTACCATTCTTGCATTTCTGGTATGAATCCCATTTGGTCATCATGTATGATCTTTTTAATGTATTGTTGGATGTTGTTTGCCAATATTTTGTAGAGGATTTTAGTGTCTATGTTCATCAGCGATATTGGCCTAAAGTTTTCTTTCTTTCTTGTGTCCTTATCTGCTTTTGGGATTAGGATAATACTGGTTTCATAAAAGGAGTTTGGGAGTCTTCCATCATTTTGGATTTTTTCAAATAGTCTGTGAAGGATAGGGGTTAGCTCTTCCTTAAATGCTTGAGAGAAATATCCTGTGAAACCATCCAGTCCAGGACTTTTGTGTGTCAGGAGTTTTTTAATTACTGCTTCAATTTCATCTGCTGTTATTGGTTTGTTCAGGCTTTCTGCTTCTTCTTCATTGAGTTTTGGAAGATTATATTTTTTTAGAAATTTGTCCATTTCCACTAGGTTTTCAAATTTCTTGGCATACAGTTCTTCATAGTAATTTCTTACAATCCTTTGTATTTCTGTGGTGTCACTTCTAAACTCTTGTCTTTCGTTTCTGATTATGTTTATTTAGCGCTCTCTCTCTCTCTCTCTTTCACTCTCCCTCTCTCTCTCTCTCTTTGATGAGCCTACTTAAAGGCCTGTTAATTTTGTTTATTTATCTTTTCAAAAACTAGTTCCTGGAATTATTGATCCTTAGAATTGTGCTTTTAGTCCCTTAGTCAATTAGTTCTGCTCTGATCTTTGTTATTTCCCTCATTCTACTGACTCTGGGCTGTCTTTGTTGTTGCTCCTCAAGTTCTTTTAGGCATAGGGTTAGGTTGTTCATTTGAAATGTTTCTATCTTTTTTTAAGTAGGCCTGTATGGCTATGAACTTCCCTCTGAGGACTGTCTTTGCTGTGTCTCATAAGTTTTGGGTTGTTGTGAGTTTATTTTCATTTGTTTCCAGAACCTTTTTGATTTCTTCCCTAATTTCATTGTTGACCCATTCATTGTTTAATAGCATGCTATTCAATCTCCATGATTTTGAGTGTTTTGGGTTTTTCCCTTTGGGGTTAGTTTCTAGTTTCAGTCCCTTGAGGTCGGAGAAAATGCTTGGTATAATTTCAATTTTCTTGAATTTGTTGAGGCTTGTTTTGTGTGCTATCATGTGATCTATCTTTGAAAATGTTCCAGGTAGGAACTGGTGGGACTGCAGACTGGTACAACCACTTTGGAAAGCAGTATGGAATTTTCTAAGAAAAATAAAATGGACCTACCTTTTGAGCCAGCAATTCCACTGCTAGGATTATATCCTAGAAACCCTGAAACACCAATCCAAAAGAACCTATGCACCCCAATGTTCATAGCAGCACAATTTACAATAGCCAAGTGTTGGAAGCAACCTATGTGCGCATCATTAAATGAATGGATTAAGAAACTATGGCACATTTACACAATGGAATTCTATGCAGCAGAAAGAAAGAAGGAGCTCCTACCCTTTGCGACAGCATGGATGGAACTGGAGAGCATTCTGCTAAGCAAAATAAGCCAGGAGGTGAAAGACAAATACCATATGATCTCACCTTTAACAGGAACCTTATCAACAGAACAAACAAACAAGCATAATATAACCAAAGACACTGAAATTGAGAACAAGAGAGGAGAGGAATAGGAATTTCAAGGGAAAAGGGGAAGGGTTTAGAGCAACAAGTATGAAAGACACATGGACAAAAGCTAGGGGGAGTGGAAATGGGAGGGAGCTGGGGAGGGCTGGGGTGGTGGGGAAAAAAAGAAAATGTTCCATATACATTTGAAAAGAATGTGTATTTGGCTTCTTTGACATGAAGGGCTCTATATATATTGGTTAAGTCCATTTCATCTAGAGAGTTGTTCAATGACACAATATCTATGTTGATATTTTGTTTGGAAGATCTGCCCCTTTTTGACAGTGGGGTATTAAAATCCCCTACTATAATTGTGTTGCAGTCAATATTTTTCTTCAAGTCCTCTATAATTTTCTTTTTTCTTTTTTAGGGTACTATTTTTTTTTTTGAGTATTCACATTTTTTATAGGTGGTATTGTTCAGGTTTAAATATTTTTTTATTTTAATTGTTCTTCTTATACAGTTTTCTGTTTTATTCTCCCATCCTGTCCCACCACCCCAGCCCTCCCCAGCTCCCTCCCATTTCCACCCCCACCCCCCAGCTTTCATCCATGTGTCTTTCATACTTGTTTCTCTAATCCCTTCCCTTTTTCCCTGGATATAACTATCCCTCTCCTCTCTTGTTCTCAATTTCAGTGTCTTTGGTTATATTATGCTTGCTTGTTTCTTTTTTTGATTAGGTTCCTGTTAAAGGGGAGATCATGTGGTATTTGTCTTTCACCGCCTGGCTTATTTTGCTTAGCAGAATGCTCTCCAGTTCCATCCATGCTGTCACGTAGGGTAGGAGCTCCTTCATTCTTTCTGCTGCATAGAATTCCATTGTGTAAATGTACCATAGTTTCTTGATCCATTCAGTTACTGATGGGCACCTAGGTTGCTTCCAACACTTGGCTATTGTAAATTGTGCTGCTGTGAACATTGGGGTGCACAGGTTCTTTTGGACTGGTGTTTCAGGGTTTCTAGGATATAATCCTAGCAGTGGAATTGTTGGGTCAAATGGTAGGTCCATTTTTAGTTTTCTAAAAAAATTCCATACTGCATTCCATAGTGGCTGTACCAGTCTGCAATCCCACCAACAGTGTACTAGGGTCCCCTTTTCTCCACAACCTCTCCAACACTTGCTGTCTGTTGCTTTGTTTATGATGGCCATTCTGACTGGTGTAAGGTGGTATGTCATTGTGATTTTAATTTGCATCTCTCTGATAGCTAGCAATATTGAGCATCTTTTCATGTGTTTCTGGATCTTCTGTATGTCCTCCTTGGAGAAGTGTCTGTTCAAGTCCTTTGCCCATTTTTTAATTGGGTTGCTTGTCTTCTTAGAGTGGAGTCGTGTAAGTTCTTTATATATTTTGGAGATTAAACCCTTGTCTGAGGTATCATTGGCAAATATGTTTTCCCATATAGTTGGTTCTCTTT